>JAVJIF010000713.1:0-108143 GCA_038442645.1 Agave tequilana | reverse complement strand
AAAGAATTAGGGTAATAATTTCGGTAATTGTATCAGATAAAATACTATGCTTGTGCTAATTCATCTTACTCATGCTAACAATCAAAATTCCCTAACATATTTAGTATTTTCTCTCGTAATACCAATTCTATCTTTTAAATGTAGAATTTACAATTTCTCGATCTAATAAATTGCTAGTTAGAAGATACATTAAGTGTGATGGATATTCCTACATGATTACACAACTCTTACATCTCAACGTCTCGAGTTATGGTTGTTAATCTTATAAGTTTTTGCTAATTTATCTTCTTTAGGACTCTAACCTTGCCTTCTGATTAATTGTGCTCACCAATTATAACATAAAGCGCAAGATTAACAATTTAGCATGCAAAAGATTCAAACTTTACAAAGCACGTAGTAGATTTTGCACAAAACACAATATCATATCATCAATACCCTACATCATGCCTAGCTATGAAAAATTAGTTCATAGCTAATAAAGTATAACACATCATAATACTAGAATAGATCATGCTACAAATTATTGGAATAAAATCAAATAAAGAAAAAGGTAAGAGAGCACCAAAAAGATAAAGCTTTATGGAAAATTCCTCGCTGAAGGTGCTCTAAGATTTAATGGCTAATAATAGAATTTTTTTATTTGATTTTCGCTAAAATAAAAGAAAGATAAAAAACTGTCTATGATACAAGAGACTTGGCGGCGTTTTATATAGAACATAGAGCAGTAGAATTCTAATCGAATACAAAAACCTAAGTTTCTAAATTTACATGAATTACTGAAAAAATTCTATTCACACTTGCCGCCATAGTTCGGCCAACTCGCCGAAAATTCGGTTGGCTGGCCAAACTCACAGCTGTAATGAAGCTCCACTTTTTGACTCGTGTTGACCTCTGAGTTGGCATTCCCGTTGACTGGTCCATGGCTGCTTGGCCAAACTATACGACTGAGTGGCCGAACTCTTAGTCCATTTCAGTCCCAAATTTTTGTGAAATTTCTGATTCTGATTGAAAGCTTTGTTGAGATGTTCCAACTCTGCATAAGATCTCTAGTTTTGCATCTCTTTTGTTCACTTGATATCACCGATTCGTCAATTTTTGCTCTTTTCTTCTATTTGCTCTTGACCTAAAAACTGCAAAATAACATTAACAAAATACCCATGCAACATTAAATGTGGCAAATAATAGGCATAAAAAGTGATGTAAAACATGTATATAAAGCACACACATCACACCCCTATACCTACTTTTTGATAGTCCTCGAGCAAAATACTAATCTAAAAAGAAAAAACTAAAAATCCTAAAAATAAAATCCTAATCCACTTTCGTGGGACTCACGATTACACTTAGTACGTGCAACGAGCCGTTAAACCCCTAGGTTATCCTAGTGGATGAGTGTTATCTCGTGAGGGTTTTCAGTGAATTACACCCACAAAATTCGGTGAAAGAATTTAAAAGATGAGAAGAGATTAAGATAAAAAGGATAACAAAAAATAAGGATAACCAAAAATAAAGAAAATAGAAAAAAGAAAAAAAAAAGAAAGAATTTTTTTTTTGGAGTGGTAAGCATGACTAATGTATAAGTTCCCTAGTTACCATAAACTTTCATTATCATGTTCAATCTCTTATCAAGAATTCTATCATCTATTTTGTAGAGATTTTCAAATCTTAGCCTATATCACCATGCTTCCTAAGTTTTCTGATCTTATGCATCTTTGTGTTTGTGTATAGCTCTTAACTTGAGATTTTGATTCAAACTTATAAACTTAATATATATATATATATATATATATATATATATATATATATATATATATATATATATATATATATATATATATATATATATATATATATCATAGAAGTTTCGAAGTAATACCACTTCGTTGCCCTTTAAGCACTTTTTTAATATATATATAACTAATCAAATTCTCTTTCGTGTAAATATCAAGGCTTTTTGAGGCTAAGATACATAACTAATTGATCATTAGACTTGTTTATATATATACATATATATCTTTTTTCCCTGATCTAACTATTTTTTCGCGTAAATACCAAGGCTTCTTGAGGCCAAAGCATCTAGCTAATAAATAGTTAAGGTTTTTATTATTATTCAATATTAACTTATCCTGATTATCCCAAGTTTAAACTATTGTGTAAGTGTAGATACGATGCATATTCACATGGACAAATTCTAGATGGCAATAATATTTTAAAAATTTTCATCTCTACTCAAAGACTTTAAAATTCCATCAAATTGATATTCCTTATCCAATTCAAGTTATATGGTCACTAAATCCCATACCATTAGGTAAACTTACCACAAAATTTTTTTTATATGAGAAAAAAAGAAAGAAAAGAAAAATAAACAAAAGAAAAATTCTTCTATACAACTCCCCTCAAGCATGCCTCCCTCTCTTTCCCATGCTGCTACTACCACCTTCGGATTGTGTCTTCTTAAAACGTGACTCTTCACTTTTGTTCTTCTTCCCTTTATCAACTTGTATGTTCTTTTTATCCCCTCCCAAATTAAATACATAAATGCATGATTATCTTCGGGTGGTTGTTGATTAAAGAATTAGTCATCCTCCTCTTTGATTCATTAGATGATGATGATGCAACCGGAACATGCTCTTGTAGCATGGAAGGTACCAATCAATTTGCACTGAAGCATTATACGATGAAGAAATAATTTCAGATTGAATACCAACTTTATCTTTTATTGCATGATTAAATTCATCTCAAGCATCCATTTCTTGTAAATTTATGTGACAAGAATTTGTAGTGACAAAAAGGTTTTTTTTTTATTTTTAGCGCTACCAATGATGTCTAATAGTGTGTAGCACATGCGAAAGTCTTTTTCTTTAGTCATCAAAATGCATACAATGTGTAAAACTCGGTTGTAAAAAGATGAAACAAGTGATACATCCAAGACATTACGATTCAACTATCTACATAATGCATACACATTCCTATATAATGTTTTGGCACTAATACCATCCCCTAGAGGTACCTTGCAATGTTCTCCCATTAAGTGAATATAGTCTTCTAGGTTCTCCGGTTCTTGAATCCCTCTTTCCACAAAGAGAAACACCCGTTAGTTCAGAATTATTTGTAAATATAAAATTTTCATCTCCCCTCTCCAATTCACTTCAATTATTCCTTGATTTCTGCCAATATTATTCTCCGAAAACCCATCATAAAACTCTCGTACTAGGGCAGGAATATAGAATTCAAAGGTATTAGTATGCAACAAATAATCCTAATTCCTAACCCTTATTTGATCCAAAAAATACATTCCAAATGCTTCGAATACAAGAAAAAAGTTCTGCTTAGCAAAGATCTTAGACACGATGAACTTACAGAAATCGGAGCACTGTAAAAGATGAAAGACAGAGCACTTACTGTTCCTGAAGAATTCAGGGGAATGATCTAGCTAAAGTTCAGCTACCGGCCGAAATCTCGGCTGCCTGGCCGAAATCCTGCCTCCAACGTCGCGAATCTGGTGACTGAGGTCTCTGAAACTCCTCCTCCACGTTGTAGAATTGTATGGTTTGCGAAGTTGAACTCGGACTTGTGTGAAACCAAAGGGAGTTGAAGTTAGTTTATATAGGAAGTGCACGTACCACTATCCCAAAACTACCCTCCATTTGAATTTTAAATTCAGATTTGAAATCCTAGGAGATATTGAAAACTGAATTCTCTTGGGAAAAGATGAGAGAGCTTTGAATTTTGAATTTCAATTTTTTTTTGAATTTTTGAAGAAGATGGAATAGAGAAGGTAAAAATAAGGAAATGATAAAGACATAAAATAAGGAAAGATTTAAAAAATTTCAAAAGATTTTGACCCCTACCCCCATACCTAAATTATGCTATGTCCCCATGCACAAAATCAAGATTGAGAATCACCCTAAATTTTCAAATTCAAAAAAAATATATTATTAAATCAAGATCTGATTTATCACAAAACAAAGTAATTTTGAAAAACTACATATCTCGAAAATAGACCCAGAAAAATAGGTAATTCAAAAAATTTACACCTGAAAAAATCTTGGTCAAACGCCCATCAGAGTTCGGCTAGCTGGCCAAAAATTCGGCCACCGGGCCGAATTTCTGGTCTTTTGATGCTCTGTCTTCTGGTTCTCATGTTGTGGTAATTTTGTGATTCATCTGAGAGTATTGGATCATCCTGCAGAGGGGTACCTGACATATAGAAGACACAAATTTGGTACAAAAAAAAACCAAAAATAGTAAAATAATAACAGAAGTTAGAAAATTTGGGTTGCCTCCCAAGAAGCGTTTTAAGTTATACTCATTAGCTAGACTTTCTGCTGCACTCTCAAGGTGCCTCATTAAGGAGGAAGAAAACATTGTGTTTGGTGAAGTTGCCTTCCACGTATGGTTTAAGCTGATGGCCGTTTACCTTAAACAACCCCTTTGTCGGGCTATGAATTTTAATTGCTCCATGTGTTAATACTTGAGTTATCTCAAAAGGACCCGACCATCTCGAACGTAACTTTCCCGGAAATAGATGGAGATGAGAGTTAAAGAGTAATACTTTCTGCCCCTTTTTGAAATCTTTCGGTATAATATGTTAGTCATGCCAACTTTTGATCCATTCCTTGTAGATCCTTGCATTCTCATAAGTATTGTTGTGAAATTCTTCCATCTCAATTGGAAGATAACATGCCTTACCATAGACCATTCGGTAGGGGGACATCCTAATTGATGTCTTGAATGCAGTCTGATA
Organism: Agave tequilana; assembly: GCA_038442645.1. Lineage (NCBI taxonomy): Eukaryota > Viridiplantae > Streptophyta > Magnoliopsida > Asparagales > Asparagaceae > Agave > Agave tequilana. The sequence goes on along the minus strand of JAVJIF010000713.1, from coordinate 103,396 downwards.
TGACCATAAAGCATCATCGAGCTTCATTGATCAATCTCGTCGTGACATGCTAACCGTTTTCTCTAAGATGCGCTTGAGTTTTCTGCTAGAAATTTTCACTTGGCTACTTGTTTGTGGGTGGCATAGTGCTGCACACATTTATTGCATTATTCTTTATTACATTCCTTATCTATCCTGTAATAAATCCCACTAATTATCGCTAATTATCTTATCTTAATGTCTTAATTTTGCAAGTTTGTCTTAATAAAAGGAGAATAGATAAGACCAAATAAATTTGAGTTAAATTCTGATTTATTTGGATATATTTGGTTAGCTTGAAAATAATCCAAGATCTATTTCAGTTAAATAGATTTTTGAGGATTTATTCGGTTAGATGAAGTATCAACAAAGATAAGATTAAATACAGAAGTCCAAAGGTAACCTTATCAATATACAGATGTATATTTAAAAGATTGAGATGAATATCAAAAGATTCTGAGAGATAAGACACAATCTAACAGAAGATCAAGGGATAAAAAAATATATTTTCAGCTTTATCTCTAGCCTTATCAGAAGATCTTTTCTGTTAGGTAAGCAAGTTTGTTCATATCTCCAACCTTATCAGAAGATCTTTTCTGTTAGGCCAGCGATTTGATCTCATCCTCAAGAATGCTCTCCTTTATCCATTTCAACCTATAAATACCACCACTTTAGAAGGTAAAAGGGGAGATGACGTAGAGAGTAGAATAGATTCTTGTATAGGTTTAACTTAGATTTTTCTTTCTTTTTAATGTAAAATTTTATTTTCTTTATATAACTGAGGGGGGCGAAGAATTTCATGGTGGAATGAGAAAGATGCTTGTACTGAGAGTGACACCAGTGTAAGCATTCATTTTTTCTTTCATTGTTATTTAATCAAATCGAAAGTTACTTTTTCTTCTTTATTCTCGTTTTATTTCACTTCCTCTTTTGGTTTTTGATGACTATCTAAGTGAATCTAGTATCATCGGTATAACTTTATTGTGTGTTGCAATTGATATTTCATGATGATGATCTTCTCCTCAATATTCTGTATCATTTCATTCTTGTTCGTCTTGATAATATAATGCGAATGGGGATTGAGCTCGATCTTATGGATTATGCGTTTGTTGACACTCTAAAACAAATAAGATTCCTAACTGGCCTGAACAATATCTAACTTATTGACATCTATAAAAGACAAGTGGCAGACAAGCCGACGACCAGTTCTTTACCCATCTAAGAGGGAATGAATCAGCAACTTGGACTCTACTAATCCAGTGAAGCAGACATTAAGCCGAGATCATTCTTAAAAGCTCGTGAGAAGGCCCAAGCAGGACCAGAGACGCTAAGTTAGCTCAACACTTAGTCTCGCACGAGCCCACGAGATAAGTCTCGCATAAGAAGCCAAAGTTGCTTAGCATCGCAGGAAGCTCCTTTACAGCCTCGCTGTGAGCTAACTTACAACTTCGCACAGAAATGCTCAGTTAACTCTGCAGAGAGTTAGTTTCGCTCGAAGCCCTATGCAGATGCACAAAAGGATAATTGGTAGCTTCGCCACAAGGTTATCCAGCTCCGCTGAAGAGCTTTCTTTTAACTTCGCTAGATGCTTCTCCCAGCTCCGCCATGAGCTCAACGCAATGACTCCGCTGCGGGTCTTTTATGGTCACATTTGACCAATCAAATCTTTAATTGAGATCAAATCTAATTGAGACCAAATTTGACAGCTGCTTACCATAATCTTTTGACTCTCCCAATTAGGTAAAAAGATCAGGAGAAATCTTTCAGTATTTGGAAAGAATCAAGGGCGCATCCCTTATTTAGCAGAGCAGATTAAGAGATCAACTATTCCTAGCTTTGCAGAAGCTGATTCTAGCCTCGCGGTGAGGCTACTTACCGGATGTAAACAGATTGACCCAATCTGTCTCCAAATTTTCAGGACGATTATACCCTACTCCTCCTTATAAATAGCCTACTAGGGGCGAGAGGAAGAGGGGCGAAAGCTAGAAAGAGGAGAGACGGCTAAGGACAGAGATCTACTCTCTTGCTTTCATGAATTCAGAGAATTACTTCTCTAATCAGGGTGCTAATACCCTAAGATCTTCCTCCCTCTCAAGGAATTTCGGAAGCAGGCAAGAAGGAATTCCTAAGCGGAGGCAGTTCGAGAAGTAACAAGAGGGCTCTACCGACCTCCTGTTCTCCGATTCCCCGAACCAGGCGAGAAAGGAATCCCATCAGGCGGCAGTCCGATTGTCTGATCGCTCACATCGTCAAAGGGATAAAGTGATCGGGCGCTGATCAGATTCCTACAGGCACACTTTCCCAAAAATCTCAGAGGAGATCTACCTGTAATCTTCTTACTACAAAGAATTACTTGTAATTTAGCTCCTTGATACTTTTTTGTAAGTTTTCCCTTTCGCAAATCAATGGAAAACAAGATGGCGACTCCGCTGGGGAATGTATTCTCAACTGCTGAGAATCAAGTGTCGCAATGCGACGATCAGACCTTCAGGTCTACTGCTGAGGCGCTAGCCATTCACTCTGGCCAAGAACCTACGCGCGACTACAAGGAAGTCAGCATAGCCGGAACCCCTCTGGCTAATTCTTCGAAGCAAGTCTCTGTCAAGACAGATAAGGCTCTACGCAAGCCTACTACGGTCTTCTGCCGCAATGAAGAGGGTCAAAATCTTGAGCCTGTCACCTTCGAAAACCTGGTCATTCATTTCGACCAAGAAAAATTCAAAAAACTCCTCTCTGGAGGTGGTCCAATGTCCACGCACGAAAGCATAGAAAGGTCACAATGGCCGAGGTTTCGAACCAGAAACTGGACGCAGACTCCTCCCAACTCCTCTCAGCCTCGCGTGTGGCTAGCCAGATTCCCTGCGAACCTAAGTATCCTCTTCCAAAGCAGATGTGGAGGCCAAAACAGAAAGCTTTATATGAAACTTTAGGCGTAGCTACGCCGCAGGTCCGCCTGTCCCGCGAAGATAAAGGCAAGATACCTGCCTGCTTCGTTGAGACTATCAGCTGCGATGCTAAAACGGTGACTACACCTTCGCCTAATTCAGGAGCAGTAACTCCTCGCGCCAACCTCATTCTTATGAGCAAAGTTACTGATGGCATGGCAAACACAACGCCAGTACCTCAGGGTACGCGTGGAGTTCCCAGCCGCCAGGCTAGAACTAAAGCACCCACCGGTGCTAACCTCCTTCGCAGCAAGGTATCGGACAAAGCACCATAGTGTGCTCCGCTCCCCAGTTCATCAAGCACTAAGCTCACTCTTCGCAGCGGAGCTAAGGGATCGTCCCTAAGTGTTGATAGCGGTGCTTATGTAGCTTCAGCACCCTAGGGCATTCCCAAAGTTCTTAGCTGCGAAGCTAGAGCTAAAGCACTATCTAGTGCTAACCATCTTTGTAGCAAGGTAGCGAATGAAGCACCACAGTGTGCTTTACTCCCCAGTTCCTCAATCACTAAGTTCTCCCTTCGCGGTGGAGCTAAGGGATTATCCCTGAGTGTTGATAGCGGTGCTTATGCAGCTTCAGCGCCTAAGGGCATTCCAAAGTTCTTAGCCACGAAGCTAGAGCTAAAGCACTATCTAGTGCTAATCATCTCTGCGGTGATGAAAATAACAGGGCATCATCCTATGCGCAATCCAACAGAGCTTCTGCGCTAAATCATTTAAGCCCGGCTACATCTGACTTGCGAGAGTTCTTAACGAACAAACAGAAGTGAGACTTACCTCAGACTTCTCCCTCTTGTTGTCAACAAGTGGGATGTCAGTTGGTGACAGTCCATTCAGTCCATTGCCGCCTGAGATCAATCCCCGCCACTCCTCCAAACCAACGATCAGTTTTTGATCGACTATCGGAACAAGATCCTCTGAAGCATCGCAAAAGGAGCGTATCGCAAGATCTGCCCTCTGCATCCATCAATATGATCGAAAGAGGACGAGAGCCGCGAAGGGACAAACGAGCATCGCATGCCGCTCTCTCCAGTTCTCCAGATCTAGATTATAGTCCGGGCTTACGCCAAGTCTTGGTGCACGAAGAAGGCGTCTTCCGAAACACCAGATCTAGGGTCGCAATACCCTACAATTACGAACAGTCATCCTCCTCAACCACAGTAGCCTCACCAAAACCAATAAGAAGATTATTCAAATGGTCTGATGAGGAAGACGAAGACAGTGGGTATGCCTCTTCGGCCACAGTCAGCTCGGTACGAACAGATAGAGTATCAGTGAATATGGCTGATAACCGTAATGATGACCTCCGTCGACGGTTGGAAGCTCAAGAGCAAACCTCTAAGGCCCAACAAGAAGCCTTGGACAATATTCAACAGATGCTCGCTCAACTCCTCACTAACCAGAATAACAATTGATACCGGGAGTAAGCATAATGAGGAAGAACATCATAACGATGAACAACCCAAGACTGAGAAGTCAAAGGAAGGTTCTTCTATGGATGCTGAAATTTTTAAAGGCATTCAAGCTTAGATTGTATCCCTAGTTCAGAGGGATGAACTAAAGAAAGTAGGGGCAGTCCGTCCTTACCCTTTGGAAAGGGATTCAGTACCATACCCACCGAAGTTCAAGCCACCGATGTTACATACGTATGATGGTAAGAGCTCGCCAAACCAGTACATCTACTACTTCCGATCTCAGACGGTAATGTTACAGACAATGATGCTATCATGGCCAGACTGTTCATTGGCACCCTGAAGGGGGTAGCATTCGACTGGTTCCGAAGCCTCCCTCCGGGCTTTATCAATTCCAGGATCGACTTGGAAACTCGATTTCTTTCTCGTTTCTATGAGGATGATACCGAGGTAACCATGGATATGAAAGTACACCTAGAGGGGGGGGTGAATAGGTGTACGGCTAATCTAATAAACAATAATACAGAATTAAAAACTTAATGCAACACACTTAGTGTAACCAACGAGTGTAGCCGAATTTCCGGTGAAGGGCTCTGGACTAACTCCTCTGAATTCCTCTAAATAAGAGTTGAGGTGCTATATAAAGCTCTCTTGGTTAAACACAAATATGGGCACACACAATCAACACAAGCATGTATATGATATGACAATATGAATCAATGCACAAATGTAAGAGAGAGAGTTAGACAAAGTGGATCAAACGCAAACAACAAGATATGTTTCAAGGTTCGAGCACACAGCTCTACGTCCCCGCCTTCACACAGAAGGATTTCCACTAACTCGTCCACATAGGACTTCCCACACAGGGAACCTCCACTGAGGATTTGGGGCAAATACAATTGGGAGTACACAGCTCCTCTCTCCAACAAATACAACCTCTACACTTAGAGGCAAGGCACAACTCAAATCAGCTCTACACTTGGAGGGATAGACACTTAGCCAAACAACAAATCAATCACCTCACACTTGAGGGATTCCAACACAATCTCCACCTCTCACTAGAGGGAGCCAAATACTCTTCCACAATCACCTCACACTTGAGGGATAACAACTCAATCACCTCTCACAAGAGGGATATCACAAAATTGAAAGGTTTACAACTTGGTGATCACAAAGACCACAAACAACTTCTTTTCCCACAAAATAATGATCCTATAGATAGGATAGAATGATAAGCTCAAGTGTGAGAAGTCAAGGTGTTTGGAAATCAAAACACGAAGAAAAATACTTGGGAAATCAATTAGAATTTGATAGAAATGAAGAACAAAACAAATATCCCAAATCTCTATTTTTCTTTGATTTTTTCAACCCTTGAAAAACAAATAAAGATGAATCTTTTTGGCTTAAAAACTCTTTTGAAAACTTGTATTAAAACACTAGAGAAGATAGAAATTTTGGCTCTTAAAATTCTTGTTGAAAAACCAACTCAAATGGGGTATTTATAACTGATCGGGGAAAAACCGCGGACAAAAGTATATGTTTTGAAATGAAGATTTAAAGTGTGTGTGCTTTGGCTTCCTCGATACTTCCGTTATAGCATAGAGGCTAAAATGAGTCGAATCCACAAGGATGGGAGGCGATAGAAGCTTTACCGGTTGATTCACGTGTTTGTTAAAGATTCTTCAAAGTTTTAAAGAATGAAAAGAAAAGAAAGTAAAGAATGAAAAGAGAAGTACGGTGAAACACAAAGAAGTGGGAAACATAGAAAAGAATGGTTTTTGTAATTTTTTTTATATCTAAAATAAAGTGAAAAAGAAAGAAAACCCATGGCTACTAACTACTAATGACTCCACCAACACGCTAACCTCTTAGTGATAGTTGCCTCACATGTATCATTGGCCATCACTAGTCCTTGGTTCAAGAGCTTTACAAAGCATAACCCATATGTAACTCTTCACATCCCAACTCAACAAAACAAGTGCAAGCTACACTTACATCATCAAAACCCAATAAGAGCAAGTATGAAATAAAGTAATGTTAGCTTGTTAGTGGTTAGGAAGTTAGAGTTAGATCCATCATCATGAGACATCAATGGCTCTTGCAAGAGCAAGGCCAAATCGAGGCTATTAGATTCATGTGGATTATCACATAAGAAGTTAGACTAGTTGGTGGTTAGTAGTTAGTTGCCATGAGAGAAAATACTAGCTACACATGTAAAAGAGATTAGAGAGAAGAAAACAAAGAGAGGTAAAGAGAGCACCTTTCATATATTGTCACCTTCTATTACAAGCACTCTTGCATTCCAAGCATGAACCACTCTCTCTCCCTATTACAAGATCTACAAAATGAAAAATACAAAGAGGGAGAAGAAGAACTAACCTAAACTAAACTAAACTACAACATAGAAATGAAAACTACCCTAAAACTCTGCATATCCTCTTCTGAAGGCCCCAAGGGGGTATTTATAGGCATCAGGGAAAAGGGGGGCCAGGGGACAGACCCTGGCCCGAAGCGCGGCCGCAGCCGCGACCATACGGTGGCCGCGCGCGGTCCCGTCTGTCCCCTGTCAGGCTCTGTGTCTGGTTTCGTTTTTGCAGCACCTGGTTTTGCCGAATCAGCTCCTCTAGGTCAATGGCTATGATAATAGGCTTTTAATCACCAATTAAGTGGTGATTTAGATCTTCTTCTTCATTTGCACACCATGAACCTAGGATCAAAAAAGTAAGGTATTATTAGCAGAATTTATTATCAAATAAATGTGAGAATGTGATGAAAATTATGCAAAATTAGAGACTAATCACACCCCCACACTTATCTTTTGCTCGTCCCGAGCAAAACAAAAAACCTAAGGAAATTATTTCACCACTTTCGCAGGTGACGCGATTGCACTGAGCATGTGCAACAAGCCGTTTAACCTCTAGGTTTCCCCTAGAGGAGGAGTTTTGTCTCCTGAGGGTTTTCAGCGGATTACACCCACAAAATCCATAAAGAAAGAAATCAAATGTTAGTATTTTGAAAACACATTTTAAATATAGAGAAAAGTGTTGAAATATTTTTGAGAAAATATAAGTGATCCAAGGTTAAGGTTAACCAGAAATTGTTCTTTCTTAAACTAAGTCAAAATGCAAAAAATCTTGTTATAAATTAAATGTAAGAATTTAAAATTGAATTGACTCTTTGATCTTTCATAAAACTCTTAGAAAATATGCACTTTGTGAACTGTGAAGATTTTTGGGATATAGACTCAAACTTTCATGCCATTTATTTAATATATATATTTTTTATTTATTTATTTTTCTCTCTTTTTTTTCTTTTTTCTTCCCTTAGTTTTCTTAGGCTTTCTTATTTACCCGGGTAGTGAGCCTTTAGCCGGTGACTCCCAAACCAGATGGTCTTAGAGCACCAGATGAGAAAACATCCCTCGGACTTAAGGACTTGAGTAAACAAGGCCACAAAACTAAAGGGGTTATTTTATTTTGTTGTTCACCATTTTAGGTATGAATAATCATGCTTCCTGAGGCATAATTACCCAACTTCGATAAGTGATTTTATTATCATAATTTTTTTTTGTATATATATATTTTTTATGGCATTTCAGTCTTTGTTTCAATCCTAAAAATTGTGTAAGTGTGGAGTGCATAAATCTAAGGCAAAAATTCAAGATCAAATTATCTTTTCAATTTTACTTTCTTATCCTAAAATTTAAACAAGATCTATTATTTTGACTCGGTTTAAAATTTATAATTTTAGGTCTTCCTAATTCCTAAGATTATCTTAATTTTCTTAAAAATGGATCAAAACTATTTCTTTTGTTTCAAAAAGTTTTGTAAAAAGAAAAGAAAAGAGTTTTTATATAAAAGATTTTTTTTTATAATATAAGAAAAAAGAAGTGTAAAAGAAAGAAAATATAAAACTAACTACGTTAGTAAACCCTCCCCCACACTTATCTCATGCATGGTCCTCAATGCATCGTGAATGTGTAAATACATGAAACAAATGGAGAGGGAAGGAAGATTACCTCAAGGGGGTGGCTTTGGTGGTGGTCGGATTGGGCCAAGCATTGCGACCCAATCAAGATATCGTGGATCATCAAGAAATCCACCAAGGACCTCTCTAATATGACCCAATAAAATTTTGATTGAATGAATGATCTTATTTAAAAAGTTATCCCCATCTAATTTCAAATTTTCAAAAATAATTATAGAGTCATTTTCTTCAACATTCTTGTCCAACAATGAAGTGTGATTTTGAGAGATGATTGATTTGGACTCAAATGGAACAGGAACAAAAACCGATACCAACTCGGGAAGTTAACTCAGATCAAGTTGAGAGTCAACAATGAGAGTCGAAATTGGTTCAAAAATAGGGTCCAAACCAAAGAAGTGATGTTCACACACTTTCCCCATGAATGAAGTGTGATCGTGAGAGATTGGTGATTCCATTTCACGGTGTACTGGTACAGGATTCAACGTTGACTCCGGAATAGAGAAAAAATCTGGTAAAGATACCGGAGTCATTATTGAATTAAAAGGCGAAATGGAATTACTAACATGAGGTTCAGGATCATAGTCAGGTTTGGTTTTAATTTCAGGAAAGGGATAACTTGCCAGAATGTCCAGGCGATTTTCATAACTTGGAGCGTGGTCAAGTGCAAATGTATGTTCTGAAATTGAAGCTGGATTTCCAAAATGACATGATTCATGGGTCCAATCAGTAGAGTTAGGGATATAAGAATCGGTCAAAGGTTGACAAGAAAGGCTTTCCTCGCTCTCATTGATCAATTCGCTCAAAAGTGAATCTAACCTACTGATAGGCTGTGTAATAGAATTTGGATTCGGAATCATGTCTTCCATACTCTTTGTAATTGGTTCTTGAAAATATGAGTATGGAAGTTGATTTTGGAAATTATGGTGGATTTGTGAGTCCATCAGATTTTGCGGTTGCTGTTCGGACTCACGTAAGGGTTCCATACTCAAGTCCAGTATTGAAGTTTGTTCATTTTGAATAGGTGAGACTGGAAAAGATGAGTAGGACTCTTGAAATTTTGGTTGAGATGAGAAGTCCAACATGTTTTGTATTCTATCACAAAAGACTTCAAAACGCTTTTCTAACTCAGATTCTTCTTCAATGGGATGCTCTAGAAAAGGAGTATGTGGAGTTTGATATGGGAAGGATTGTGAATTGAGTAAATTTTGCATTTGTTGTAGGGACTCTTCTATACTCCTTTCCAAATCAGAGTTTTCTTCAGATGGTGGAACAGGAAAAGGAGTATATGAACCAAAATCGGGAAATGAACTTTGTGAAAATTATGGACAAGGCGGTTGAAAGTTTGACTCGGGGGAGTTGAATCCCCATGGACTCTGTGAAGAGTAGAAATTATTTTGAAAATCTTGGTTATAGGATTGGAGATATGGGTCATATTGATTCGGATAATCCCAACCCGGCATATATGGTTGGTTCATGTTGTACATTGCCGGGTCAGAGTTATCCGAGTCAAATGAGGTCGGGGTGAAATATGGATTCATATTGTAATTGAAAGAATTGTTGTTGAAAAATCCATTTCACAATTTACAAAAAAAGAAAACAAACAAACAACAAACAAACAAACAAAAAGAGAACAAGCCTATGCTAGGGTTGACTTAGACCTAGACGACTCCTAACTGGTTAGACTGTCCACGGGGGTCTATTGTCGGAAGCTGACCACGAGTTAATCGGCCAGGTAGGGGCAAGATCGGTGGGAGGTATCTGTGCCGGAGCAACGGGCCTAATTATGTCAAACCACCGTTCTTCGAGGTTTCGCCTCTCAATCCCCAACCTTAAACACCGATTTAGCAAGAGTCAAATTCTAACAACTTCCCCCTTAGGTCAATCTCTTAAATGAGTCCGAGATGTCCCTAGGGGCCAACGTCTAGCAATTTTTATTAAGGCTTGGGTTGTGTGAGTGGGGAGGTGATTTTTGGGCTAAGGGAGGGTAATAACTTCGCCACCTTATGTTGTATTGGGTGTTGCCCTTAAGTTTAATTTGTACAAGTGTGCAATATAGATAAGATGAACACAAAAAAAAATGAATAAATCACTGAAGTGTTTGTCCTATACTATATGCGATGCCATATGTACACCTCCTATCACAGCAACATAAGAACAAAATACAGTATATTGGAATGAAAATTGACACGTGCCAAGATGCAAATGTCTAAACCGTTTTAAAGCATCCAATTTCTATATTTTAGTTCTTACAATTATTTACAGTGTACTGGTAATTAAAAAAAATTAGCAGCAAAAAATAAGAATATACAAGAATTACCTGACCACACTTGAGCAAGTGTGGACTTCTGCAATGCTAAAACTTTAACCTGCACACCAAAAAACAAAGAAGAAAAGTTAACAAACTTGTGAAATCATACCGTTCCCATCCCCAGCAACGGCGCCAAAATTTGATCGGGGAAAAACCGCGCACAAAAGTATATGTTTTGAAATGAAGATTTAAAGTGTGTGTGCTTTGGCTTCCTCGATACTTCCGTTATAGCATAGAGGTTAAAACGAGTCGAATCCACAAGGATGGGAGACGATAGAAGCTTTACCGGTTGATTCACGTGTTTGTTAAAGATTCTTCAAAGTTTTAAAGAATGAAAAGAAAAGAAAGTAAAGAATGAAAAGAGAAGTACGGTGAAACACAAAGAAGTGGGAAACATAGAAAAGAATAGTTTTTGTAATTTTGTTTTATATCTAAATTAAAGTGAAAAAGAAAGAAAATCCATGGCTACTAACTACTAATGACTCCACCAACACGCTAACCTCTTAGTGATAGTTGCCTCACATGTATCATTGGCCATCACTAGTCCTTGGTTCAAGAGCTTTACAAAGCATAGCCCATATGTAACTCTTCACATCCCAACTCAACAAAACAAGTGCAAGCTACACTTACATCATCAAAACCCAATAAGAGCAAGCATGAAATAAAGTAATGTTAGCTTGTTAGTGGTTAGAAAGTTAGAGTTAGATCCATCATCATGAGCCATCAATGGCTCTTGCAAGAGCAAGGCCAAATCGAGGCTATTAGATTCATGTGGATTATCACATAAGAAGTTAGACTAGTTGGTGGTTAGTAGTTAGTTGCCATGAGAGAAAATACTAGCTACACATGTAAAAGAAATTAGAGAGAAGAAAACATAGAGAGGTAAAGAGAGCACTTTTCATAGATTGTCACCTTCTATTACAAGCACTCTTGCATTCCAAGCATGAACCACTCTCTCTCCCTATTATAAGATCTACAAAATGGAAAATACAAAGAGGGAGAAGAAGAACTAACCTAACCTAAACTAAACTACAACATGGAAATGAAAACTACCCTAAAACTCTGTATATCCTCTTCTGAAGGCTCCAAGGGGGTATTTATAGGCACCAGGGAAAAGGGGGGCCAGGGGATAGACCCTGGCCCGAAGCGTGGCCGCAGCCGCGGCCGTACTGTCGCGAAAATGCGGCCCAGGCCGCGTTTCCGCTACCATACGGTGGCCGCGCGCGCACCGCTTCGAGCCGCGCGTGGTCCCGTCTGTCCCCTGTTAGGCTCTTTGTCTGGTTTTGTCTTTGCAGCCCCTGGTTTTGCCGAATCAGCTCCTCTAGGTCAATGGCTATGATAATAGGCTTTTAATCACCAATTAAATGGTGATTTAGATCTTCTTCTTCATTTGCACACCATGAACCTAGGATCAAGCAAGTAAGGTATTATTAGCAGAATTTATTATCAAATAAATGTGAGAATGTGATGAAAATTATGCAAAATTAGAGACTAATCAATAACCCATTTGAAAATCTGCCCGTTGGCGACTGAAAAGGGCCAGTTTACCCTTCCGGTCGACCGGCCAACGGTCAAAAATTTGACCGTTGAGCCCTCCGGTCGACCGCCCGGTCGACCGTGCCAGATCCAGAGAGCAACTACTCTCTGGCCGGTCGACCGGGGTCGACCGGCCCCACCTGAGAGTGGGGTGACTTCATTCAGTCGACCGGCCAAATCACTTGTCCTTTGTGCACGTCTTGTGCACATCGGTCGACCGGTCCGGTTGACCGCCAGAGCCTGACAGGGAAAATTTCAGGATTTAAAAACTAGTCTTTTTAACTTCAATTAAATCCCATAAAATCACATAAATTTCACAAAAATCAGTTCTTGTATTATCTTTGAAATACAAATATGTGTGACAAAAATTCAACACATATTTCAAATTATTTGAACAATTTTTGTGTGATAGAAAATTTGCCTTAAACCAAATTCTGTATTTTTCAAAACTAAGATTTTTGAAATGGAAATCCGATTTTTCCAAAACACATGTAAATACAAAAACATGATATTTAAACAACTTTGAAGCATATAGTATATGGATAGAATCTAATATATATGAAAGATATTATATCTATGTTTTTGACATTAAATTTAAAAATAAGTTTTGTCTAACTACAAAACTCCAAACACATGAACAGACTATCAAAAAAGTTTTTCTAAGTATGTGAAGCATAGATGTATATAGATCAAATCTAATATACACTAAAACATGTAAACTTGTTTTGATTCTATTTATTCATGAAAACCAAGATCGGTTCAACCGAAAACCAAAACCAAAACATGAAACGTGTGTGTGTTGTGAACTTGAGCATATCACACTATCTAATCTTCACAATGGATCTAAACAAACTACACTAAAACAAACTGAAGCCTTCTTGTCTCCAAACCGACTCGATCAAACGCGATTCCCCAAGCTTGACTCCAACCAAGTGCTAGATATGAACTTGACGCTCGAGCTCTTGAATCACCATGTGAAAGCTCTAAAACACCTTTGTTGAAGCTAATCACCTACTAATATCTTGATTAAAAATCTGAAACTAAATATCACAAGATTATTAGTAACTATAACTACATGAGTTAATCATCATCAAAACTAGAGTGGAAGGCCTCTGGGCCAACAATCTCCCCCTTTTTGATGATGACAAAACTCATGGAGTTATATATGCATGGATTAAAGTTAAGCTTCAAAGAAGCTCCCATTAACTCATGCATAGCAATAAACTATAAAGATATGCAATGAATGTTAAACATGAATATGCATAACCATGCATAAAACAATGAAATAAATATGCTCTTGATATCAAATTTTAAAATAAACATGTTCTAAAAGAATTGCTCTTGATACCAATAAAAATTTCAATAAAAGCTCTTGATACCAACAAAATAAAAGCTCTTGATACCAATAAAACAAAACAACAAAATATGTTCTTGATATCAATAATATTTACTAATAATATCTATGCTCTTGATACCAATATCTTTTGATACCATTAACAAACCAATATCAACAAAACATAAAACAAATATTTTTAATAAAAACTTTAAACATGCATATATACTAAAATACTTACTAAAATACTTCTCCCCCTTTTTGTCAATCATCAACAAAGGGGTTAAAGAAAAAAAATGTTCTCCCCCTTTTTGTCAGAAATAAAAAATCAACAAAGGGGTACAAATAAAGGATACCAATTGAAAGATATATCAATTTAGCATGAAGGTATACAAAGAAACATCATGATATCAATTTAAGATACCAATAGAAAATAAACAAAACATATAGGTAATTTTGATACCAAATAAAGAATAATATCAATTTAATATTTTTGATACCAATATTGAAAATGAAACAAAGGCCAATTGAAAGTATTTTTCATTAGGAGCGTATGATACCAAAAAAAATCAATATCATTTTTCAAACATTTTTCAACATAAAGTGTGGGAGTAAGATACCAAATGTAAACAAAACCAATTGAAAGGTTAAATATGAATTTTCTCCCCCTTTATGAAATACCAAACAAAATGATGCATAAGCTTGTATAAGATATCAATTTAAATAATTATCATTAAGGACTAAATCAAGCTTAGCATAACCAAATTTGTGCTCAAAGATATAAAGATATAGTAAGCACAATTAAAACATAAATACATATATATATGTATGGGAAATTGAATACCAATCGAAATTGATACTATTTGAAGTTTAAGCATACATATATAAAATTATATATGAGTATACAAAAAGAATGTCAATAGTGATACCAATTGAAAAGATGCAATGATACCAATTGAAACTATAATGAGAATCAAGTGTATAACTCATACTTCCTACCATCCATTTCACGCACATGTTTAAATAGATTTTCAATAATGAGCATATAAGGCATGGTCGCCCAACCAACTGCCCTTCGAAGGGTAGGATTTTTCAAAAATAAATTTGAAAATATTATAACATATTTGAAAACTTTACCAAATGAAGAATACCGCAGCCAGTTTAATGATAAACTTGTAAACTAGTACGAAATCTTTCAAGTAAGGAATAAAACAAGAATATATTACATAAAACATGAAACTCACTAAACCAATGTCACTCAAAATCTATATAGCACATAAATACTCATGAAAATAAAATCATGAGAAAACATCAAATAATGTGAGTGTACAAAGTTTTATGAAAGACATAGTCATGGAAATAGGCAATTTGGCTCAATATGAAATTCCTTAAAACATGAAAAATAAGAAAATCTAATTTTCATCAAAATAATTTAATCTTCAAGGCATATGTAAGTTTTGTACAAACTAGAGTATACATACATATTCAAACATGAACGAGTTCACAAAAGTATATGCATGAAGGCAAGTGGCTCAAGGATGTATATGTATAACTAATAGTTTAGACAAAATAGACATATACATGAAATTTAAATATAAACATGAAAAACATGTCAAAAATATGGAATACAAGTCAAAATGTATGAATCATCAAAACTAGACTATACTAGTACATCTAATGGGTACAAATGAGCATTTAAGCACAAACATATATAAATCTATTTGTGGCTCACTAGTTGTACAAGTATATATCTAAGTTTTAATGAAAACTAGCATCTAAACATGTAGTCAAAACAAGAAGTGCAAACGTTTAAACAAAACTCATATGATCATTATGTAAATGTATATGCATTTGATCTATGATATACACAATAACTTAAACTAAAGTGAGAACACTAAATATAAATCCATATAAACATAGGTGTCTCAGATACTAATCAAGCATATCATAAGTCTAATAAACATTGCATTTATCATACTAATCATGAAACATCAAAACATGCTAAAAATGAATAATATGAAAAGCATGTAAACATAATAGGAGTTAGAGATCGTTACCAAAATCATTAGGGTACATCTCTATGTCTCCAAATCATGATGGTCCTCCCACCAAACTTTTCTTGAAAGTGATGCATCCAAATTGTCCTCTTTAAGCTTGGAACGCATCCACCTCAAGGCACCATTACTCTCACGTCATGTGAGAGCCCACACCTACATCAAATAAAATAGGAGTGGTCTTTGGTACCCATACTCTTTTGGGTCCATGGAGGTTAGCTCCTTTCCTAACCCAAACAAACTTATTTGCTAAATTTGAATCATGTATCCTATCATAACAAAATTTAGTAAGGTGGCCCTTACGTCCACAATGTATACAAGTGTACACATGAGCATACAAAGTGTTATGAGTGTGAACGTGAGGAGCATGTGTATGCCGTGATTTGTGTGCATGCATAGAAGGAACTTGTTTCTTTCGAACCATAGATTCCAAACGTGTATGGTTCATGGCAAATGGCTCAAAGTGGAGCCCAAACAATCAACACTTTTCTTCAAAACATTTATATCATTTTTAATACTAGAAGATAAAGTGGAGCATGCAATAGGTGAGCTAGAATGTGAGGCTACGCTAGCATGGCAAACAAGAGAATCTAAAATCATTTTTCAAAGAAACATTTTCATTTGACATCAAGTCCAAATCTTTTAAAATAGAAATAATTTTGTTTTTCAAAGAGTCATTTTCTTTTAAAATAAAAACAAGTTTTGAAGTTAAAGTATCATTTTTATTTTTCAAAATCTTGTTTTCATTTAAAACAAGTTCAAGTTGGATTTTCAAATAGTCATACTCATTTGAAATCTCAACCTTCTCTTGTAAAGCCAAATCAAGTTTTGAACACAAATTCTTATTTTCTTCTTTTAGTCCAAAACTCTTCTTTTTCAAAAGATTATATTTTTCAAGCAATTTTTCACAAACAATTGATAGTTCTTCATTTAAAGCATCGGCATCAATATGATCATCGCCGAAAGAACTAGCACAATCATCTAGTTGGGATTCCGAATATACCTCAAGGGAGTCATTCCTTTGGATCATGTAGCAGTGTTGTTCGGATTCTTCTTCACTAGATTCCTTCTCCATAATGTTTGGCGTTTGAAGCTGGGAGGAGGTCAAAGTGTTCCACACTGCAAAGGCGGAATCACAGTTAGAAACCATAGAAAGATATTCTTTGTTAAGCGTGCTTCTAAGTACCTCAAGGGTTTCTGCATTGGCCTCTATATGCTTGCTATTACCAAGATAGGATTTCTTGGTAGCGGTAAGGAAAACATGTAAGCCTAGGGTTTTTAGGTACATGGACATCCTAGCCTTCCAAACAACAATGTTGAAAGTATCAAACATAGATGGGGTCATGAAGTCCATGAGTGTGTGTAAACAATATAAGTGTGCAAATACAAATCTAGATTAGCAAAACCAAGATCACACTCCTAGGTGGTTAAACCTAATATCAGGAGCGTAGGCTCTGATGCCAATTGAAAGTGCACCTAGAGGGGGGTGAATATTTGTACGACTAATCTAATGAACAATAATGCGGAATTAAAAACTTAATGCAACACACTTAGTATAACCAACGAGTGTAGCCGAATTCCCGGTGAAGGGCTCTGGACTAACTCCTCTGAATTCCTCTAAATAAGAGTTGAGGTGCTATATAAAACTCTCTTAGTTAAACACAAGTATGGGCACACACAATCAACACACGCATGTATATGATATGACAATATGAATCAATGCACAAATGTAAGAGAGAGAGTTAGAGAAAGTGGATCAAACACAAACAACAAGATATGTTTCGAGGTTCGAGCACATAGCTCTACGTCCCTGCCTTCACACAGAAGGATTTTCACTAACTCGTCCACACAGGACTTCCCACACAGGGAACCTCCACTGAGGATTTGGGGCAAATACAATTGGGAGTACACAACTCCTCTCTCCAACAAATACAACCTCTACACTTAGAGGCAAGGCACAACTCAAATCACCTCTACACTTAGAAGGATAGGCACTTAGCCAAACAATAAATCAATCACCTCACACTTGAGGGATTCCAACACAATCTCCACCTCTCATTAGAGGGAGCCAAATACACTTCCACAATCACCTCACACTTGAGGGATAACAACTCAATCACCTCTCACTAAAGGGATATCACAAAGATGGAAGGTTTACAACTTGGTGATCACAAAGACCACAAACAACTTCTTTTCCCACAAAACAATGATCCTATAGATAGGATAGAATGATAAGCTCAAGTGTGAGAAATCAAGGTGTTTGAAAATCAGAACACAAAGAAAAATACTTGGGAAATCAATTAGAATTTGATAGAAATGAAGAACAAAACAAATATCCCAAATCTCTATTTTTCTTTAATTTTTTCAACCCTTGAAAAACAAATAAAGATGAATCTTTTTAGCTTAACAACTCTTTTGAAAACTTGTATTAAAATACTAGAGAAGATGAAAATTTTGGCTCTTAAAATTCTTGTTGAAAAACCAACTCAAACGGGGTATTTATAACCCATTTTAAAATCTGCTCGTTGGCAGCTGAAAAGGGCCAGTTTGCCCTTTCGGTCGACCGGCCGATCGACCGGCTAACGGTAAAAAATTTAACCGTTGAGCCCTCCGGTCGACCGTGCCAGATCCAGAGAGCAACTGCTCTCTGGCCGGTCGACCGCCCGGTCAACCAGCCCCACCCGAGAGCGGGGTGATTTCAGTCGGTCGACCGCACGGTCGACCGGCCAAATCACTTGGCCTTTGTGCACGTCTTGTGTACATCGGTCGACCGGTCCGGTCGACCGGTCCGGTCGACCGTCCCGGTCGACCGCCGGAGCCTGGCAGGGAAAATTTCAGGATTTAAAAACTAGTCTTTTTAACTTCAATTAAATCCCATAAAATCACATAAATTCCACAAAAATCAGTTCTTGTATTATATTTGAAATACAAATATGTGTGACAAAAATTCAACACATATTTCAAGCTATTTGAACTATTTTTGTGTGATAGAAAATTTGCCTTAAACTAAATTCTGTATTTTCCAAAACTAAGATTTTTGAAATGGAAATCCGATTTTTTCAAAACACATGTAAATACTAAAATATGATATTTAATCAACTTTGAAGCATATAGTATATGGATAAAATCCAATATACATGAAAGATATTATATCTATGTTTTTGACATTAAATCCAAAAATAAGTTTTGTCTAAATACAAAACTCCAAACACATGAATAGACTATCAAAAAAAGTTTTTCTAAGTATGTGAAGCATAGATGTATATAAATCAAATCTAATATACATTAAACCATGTAAACTTGTTTTGATTCTATCTATTCATGAAAACCAAGATCGGTTAAACCGAAAACCAAAACCAAAACATGAAACGTGTGTGTGTTGTGAACTTGAGCATATCACACTATCTAATCTTCACAATGGATCTAAACAAACTATACTAAAATAAATCGAAGCCTTCTTGTCTCCAAGCCGACTCGATCAAACGCGATTCCCCGAGCTTGACTCCAACCGAGTGCTAGATATCAACTTGACGCTCGAGCTCTTGAATCACCATATGAAAGCTCCAATACACCTTTGTTGAAGCTAATCACCTACTAATATCTTAATTAAATATCTGAAACTAAATATCACAAGATTATTAATAACTATAACTACATGAGTTAATCATTATCAAAACTAGAGTGGAAAGCCTCTAGGCCAACAGGATAAACTCCTCTCCACTGTGCAGAAGAAGGGCGAATCCGTCCGTGACTACATTGAATGGTTCAAAAACTTGTCTCTGATGTGCCTAGCAGGTATGCCATTGCCCATGCTCTTGCAGACATGCAGGCATAACTTCCTCGATCAAGTGAGATTCGCATGGGAGCTGTCAAAGCCCATACCTGGAAGGAACTAGTTGAACAAGCTGAGAAAGCCGAAAAGTCAGCTAAGAAGTTCGAACCATCTACCCCTAAAGGCAAATGGGGTGTGAATAATAAGGGGCACGGTGACATGGCGCAGTCTTCCCAAGCTAAAGGTAAAGAGACTATGTCCGTTAAATTATCAGGGGATGTTCATTCGAAGGCCATGAAGAATGCCTTCAATAATCAGGAGTCTAAGTTTCCTCCGAAACAGTACTCCTTCAAAGACGAGCAAGTGGTCACAATATTCCATTTACTCCACAAAGGGAATAAACTGAAGCTGCCAGACGTTCGACGCCCTAATGAAATGGGACGCACGAACGATCCCAACTATTGTCTCTTTCATAGGATGGTTCATCATCCTACTGATAAGTGCTTTATTCTCAAGGATAAAATTCAAGCTTTGGTCGATGCTGGAGTTCTGACTCTGAAATCAGAGCAAAAGAAAGTCACTGCAAACATAGTGACTCTCGAGTTCGGTAAAACCCCAAAAGTCACAGTTCCTGACGGGACCTTTCCAATCCCTACATCACGGCTGGAAATAAAGTATCCTTCAGCCAAAACTCAAGAGATTAAGGGTCTTGTTCCCTTGACACTAGAGACAGGAGAAATCATGTGGATACACCCAGATCTTGTCCAAGACGAACAATGGGGTTCGAAGAAATCCAACTCGAAGGGCAAATCTTGCAATGTTATCTCCATCTTTCCGGATGATGGCAATCTCACATCAGCTTCTCTCAACGATTCTAAAGGGGAAAAGCACGCTTGCACGACGCAGGCTGATGTACCTCAGCCGACAGGTACTCGATCCAGAAAATCATACTTAAAATAGTACGAGAAAGCTACTGACGAGACACAACAGCAGACGACGTCAGTACAAATATCCACATTGGCTCCGCCTCCGACGACGGGAAAGGAGAAGCAGAAAGAAGTCTGGTTTGATC
Organism: Agave tequilana; assembly: GCA_038442645.1. Lineage (NCBI taxonomy): Eukaryota > Viridiplantae > Streptophyta > Magnoliopsida > Asparagales > Asparagaceae > Agave > Agave tequilana. The sequence continues at coordinate 82,963 of JAVJIF010000713.1, read as the reverse complement.
ATGTCCTAAAGAAGCCTTCAGTCCCAGGGCCTAACATGCCCTTTCGTTTTGATATATTAGCCCAACTGGCTAATATCCTAGCTCGTATCTGTAGGTTGTCTAAAAATCACTAAAGACAAGTCATGAAAAAGCAGAGTCCAAACTCCAGACGCAGGGCTAATCATAGCCATCACTGTAGCACCAAGATGCGAAGGACGAAACTCGCGTCTCAGCATCACTGCAGCACCAAGACGCGAAGGACGAAGCCCGCGTCTCAGCATCACTACAACACCAAGACGCGAAGGACGAAATTCGCGTCTCAGCATCACTGCAACACCAAGACGCGAGGGTCAAAACCCGCGTCTCAGTATTACTTCAGCAATAAGGCGCAAGGCTCAAAACCCGCGTCTTGGTTATAACTGCCCTCGTTATTGGGTCAATTACTGCCCATGAAATGAGGGAGTTAACCCCATTATGGAGCGTTTTTAGGGGACAAGTTCACCCCTGAAACCTCTATAAATAGCCCCGTTTGCTATGGAGAAGGGGTCGGTCGATCAGATAATTCTTGATAAAAAAAAGAATTTCGGTTGTGAGCTAGAGAAGCACCAAGACCTTCACTGAAAGGAAAGAGAGAGTTCAACTCTTCTAACAACTTGCTACGTACAAGTTTGTCTTTGCCTACAATCTCTTTGAGATTCCTGGTAGATAGGAGCTATGTTACTCTGTCTGCTATCCAAAGAGAGGATTCCTAAGAGGTCCTGACGTTCACCCGGTCAACAAAAAATAAGATTCACTTTCCACCGCCACATCAAGAACTCAGCACTAAACAAAGGGGAGATTCAAGTCTAAACATCTTCCCTCCCCTGTAGTAGGAGTATTGGTCCGTTGTAATTCTTCATTGATTCAAAGAAATTTTACAAGGGATTTTCTCCCACCAAACAAGAGATGACGACTCCGCTAGGGACTACTTTCTCTACTGACGAGCAAGTTGTGGCGCAAGGTGACGTCACCTATATGGGAAAACGGTCGAATCACTTGTCGTGGAGTTCGACCAGGCGAAGTATGAAGAGTTCCTCTGTTCTGGCTCCAAGAGCCCTAAGGCGCGGGTCTACCGCAAAGTCTATTAGGAGATTTGCTCTCAAGTCCGCTCTGAGATCCTCTCAGACGCGACTGGTGAGAAGGATGTCGTGGCTAATCGCATCATGCGTAACACCCGCGTCAACGTCTCCCAGGAGACCCGCGTGGTTAACGTTCCTGATGTTCAGCCTGTTCATCCCCTTCCTCAGCGCCAGGTTACCGGGGGTTCCCTTCAACCCACACGACGTAACCGGAATGCTGAGCGACGACAGAGGTGGTGTGTGCGTCAACTACAAGTTGGAACAACTGTTTGTCCAACAGAGGTAGGACGCGAGGTTCAGATCCGCGTCCCTTCTGAACCATGCCAGACACATGAAGTCCACGTTTAGCAACCTAAACGTGAGATTCACCAAGCTCGCATTTCTGAAGCACCGCTTCCCAAACGTCACAAGCAGCAATGCGAAGTCCGTGCTCTTTATCAACGACACGAGATCCGCGCCTCTGTACGCGGGACCCAGCAGCCCTGCATTTCTCAAGCATCTATACTCAGATGCGACAATCAACAACGCGAGAGACGCATCTCTTCTCATCAGAGACGCCAGACTCGCGTTTCAGAACCGCAACGCAAGAGCTGCGTTCATGAGCCCCACGTCTCAGAACCTTGCGTCTCAGCTTTGCGAAGCAAGGAGAACTCTCGCAAGTTGAAAAGCCCTCGACAATCTAAGGCTAATCTCTTCGATCTCCCTCCCACGAATCTAAGGGATTATTTGACAAGGAAGAGAAGTGTTCGTCTGATCACTCCATCGTGTTGCTGTGAACGGCTTATCACAATGCTCTCTGAGTGCCATTGCAGTTCACGTGCAAGTCGACAGTCTAGATTCAGACAGTTGACTCTAGCTCCCCGATCAGCTAAAGAAATCGCTCCCACAGAAGGAGGACTTTCTCTGACACTGAGTACCCTGAAATCACTGCAAATATGACAAGCAGGAGTAGGGGAAAGCAACCAGTGGTCAGCTCTGACGAGTCTGACACAGAACCAGAAGGAGTGTACCGACACACTCACACTCGGACTGGAGTAATTGCTCCGATCAATTACAGTGCCCTGGCTCGGGGCATTGAAGTAAATGACTCGCATTCCGCTGTTGCAGAGTCGCAGACTTTGAACTCTTCCATAGAGAAGGAAGCCTTTTTATACATGACAAATACTCCTGAGGAGACGGCCAGGCGCTTTGAGCAACAAGCCCAGGTCCAGAAGGAACAATTCTAAATGATTCGTGCTCAACAAGAATCTATCGATACCCTGAAGCAGATGGTGGCACAATTGCTTGAAGACAAGAGGAAGTCAACTGACAAAGCCTCCTCTAAGAAGTCTAAAGGCAAACGAAAAGAGGGGGAAGCTCATCTTTTGTACATATCGAGGAGAAAGAGCAACCTACTTCTGGCTCGTCTAAATCCTCATCTAAGGGGAAAGACAACCAGGACCATGGAGGGGCTCATTCTAAAAGAATGAATCAATTAGAGCAATGTCTTGAGGCCCTTCTTAATCGGAAAGGACTCCAAGAAGCAGGAGTGGTTCGGCCATATCCGGCCAAGTGGGACCTTGTTCCATACCCTCCCAAGTTCAAAGCTTCGACCCTCCAAGCATTCGACGGCAAAGGGTCATCGAACCAACATATCTATTACTTTAAGTCTCAGACGGGGAACGTGGTAGATAACGATGTCATCTTGGCATGTTTGTTCATCGGCACCCTAAAAGGGCTCGCCTTTGAATGGTTCATGAAGCTCCCAGAAGGCTCCATTAAAAATTGGGGTGATTTAGAGAAGCTCTTCCTGACACGCTTTTTTGAAGATGACTCAGAAGTCACAATGCCTACTCTTTTGGCTACAAAGCAGTGAAAGGGGAGTTCGTCAAATCATTTGTAGAAAGATTTCGAAATGTAGCACTCCGATGTCCTAGCGGTATGACCCAGGTTACTCTAGTAGAAACATGCCGCCATAATCTACAAACTTCACTCCTCGCCCAAATAGGAGTTGCTGAAAGCTGCACCTGAAAACAATTGGTCCAGCAAGGTGAACAAGCTGAAGAAATTGTCGCCAGGGTTAGGGCAGAAGAAAACAAGCCCAGACCCGAAAGGTCGACAAGGCGTACGCCAGACGCATCCCTTCAAACATAAAGGAAGGATAACTTGGCGACAGAAACCAAATCCCCTGTCAAACCTCAACCGGTCAAGGGAAGTGGCTCTTCAAGTCAGCCGCGCGCCGGTAAGCAGTATTCCTTCAAGGACGAACATGTTGACTCGCTGTTCAAATTACTTAACAAGAGCAACAGATTGAAGCTTCCTGATGCTAAACGTCCTAAAGAAGTCGGTAAAACTGATAATCCTAACTACTGCTTGTATCATAGGATGCTGGGACACCCCACTAAGAGCTGTTATGTCTTCAAAGACATTTTTCAGGCTCTGATTGATGCAGAGGTATTAAAACTCCGTCAAGAGTAGAAGAAAGTGACGGCCAATATGACATCATTCCTCCAGTTTGGAAGACAACCTCCAACACCCTCTGGAGTAGTCTCCATCCTAAAAGGGGAACTAAGAATGATCAATATAGACCCTCACCATCAGCAAGAGAAGGGTCTTGTACCTGTCCCCACACCTCAGGGGAAAGTTATGTGGGTTCATCCCGACCTTGTGGATGGCTAGCAATGGACCACTGTTATCAGCAGAAGGTCCAAAGGCAAGGCGAAGGCTTCATCCTGTAATATGGTGTGCGTTTCTTCCCGAGAAGCAGAAACCGATGTTCCTCACTGACTGATTCAGAAGAGGAAACAATAGTTCTCGCCGCGGAACCCAATCAACTAGTGGTAGAAACTCGTTCGGGCCAGTCATATTTGAAAAAGTATGACGAAATGGTGGCGACCCCTCCTAAACCCGCTACAGAGTCAGCCAAGCCCTCCATGAAACAACCCGTGGAGAGGCAGAAAAAGCTTCAGTTTTCTAAAGCTCTCTCAAAGGACAACACGGAAGGATCCACAACACCTTACCGCTTTGACGTCCTGACTCAACTGGCCAATATCCCAGCCCGAATTACTCTTTACGAGCTCCTGAGGCTATCGAAGTCAACCAGAGAAGCTTTAAGAGAGGCTCTAGCTAATGCTAAGGTTTTCATGACCCAGGTACCGGTTGGACCACAGGAGGAAGATGTAGAGGATTGCCTCCATGCCTCCCAAATGCTCCCTGCATCACCTTCACGGCAGATGATATGCAGGTTAAGGGGAAACATGATTGACCCCTATACTTCACAGGGTACATTGGATCATCTGAAGTAAGCCACATTCAGGTAGATCCAGGGTCCGAGTTTAGCATTATGCCTCGCCGGGTCATGCAACATTTAGGAATTCCTACCCACCGATTGAGCGCCACCCAGGCTACCATTTATGCGTTCAATGCCAATGGTACCCGCCCAATGGGGAAGATCAAGCTCAAATGCCAAATTGGGGACTTAAAGTCAGAAGTGACGTGCTACGTGATCGATGCCGACACCTCATACAATTTGCTGCTTGGACGACCATGGATTCATCATAATTTCATCGTTCCCTTCACTCTCTACCAAGTTATGAAATACATCGACGGGAGTGGAAAGGTACGAACGTTGATTGCCGAAAGGCATCCGTTCAAGAGAGTCGAGAACTATTTCACAGACTCTCTCCTGTACCAGGACTTTGTGGAAGCTAATGAGAACCCGCAACCAGAGGAGCCAGACTCTGGTAATGAAGCTAACACCGAGCCAGAGAAAGAAGAGTGCATGTGGGAACTAGATCCACTTGTAACGAGCATTAATAAGCTCGATGTTGATAACAACGCCGATGATGTAGGCGGATGGTATATTAATGAAGAGTTAAATTTGGCTTATTTTTCTGTGTTCGCTTCTGATTCAGTGCCGTCAGACACTAGTACTGAAGTGGATAATGACCCCTGGTCGGCAATGGATCCTTTGACATCATTGCATGTACCAGTGAAGTCATCCTTCGAAACGTACCAAGATGATGGTGATGCGCAACAATCAATATTCATGGTTCCAGCAAGACGGAAAGACCAAAAACTAATTCTTTTCGGACAAATCAAATCCGAGCTAATGTCTTGTGAAGAGTCAGAAAGCGAGAAGGAACCCCCTCAGTTCGTCCATTATGAGTTAAATGTACTCAGAATGATAGAAAGCATGGGGTATGATCTGACAAGCGGTCGAACACTACTCCGATCTTTCGTCCCGAAAGGGAAAACCCCTGATTATTATCATCGAACTCGCAGGGGGTTGGGCTAAGTGTCAACCCGATCCCATCAGCTTCTGAGTCTGAAGAGTCATTATGCCATAACTACTCATCGGGCACGTCATCGTGGGAGTCAGATGTTAGTATCGGCAACATCTTCAGAGAACTTTCAGTAAATATGGTTTCAACAAGCCACCTGAAGACAGAGATGAAGAGATGATCCAGTCTGATACAGATCCTTGGATCAAGCACTTAAATACTCTTTGGGATACTCACTTTGAACAGCGCGAGCTGCCCACGGAGGATAAAGTTGCCCAGATTAATCTGGGAGATGAGGCTAATTCTAAGCCCATCTTTATAAGCAAAAGCCTATCACCCTCTGAGAAAGAAGATTCAATATCTCTTGTGCAAGAGTATATAGATGTTTTCGCTTGGAATTACGAGGACATGCCTGGACTTGATCCCTGGGTGGCTATGCATCGCCTCAACATTAATTCAGACGTAAAGCCAGTCAAACAACAGCAGTGATGGTTTCGTCCGGAAATAATGGAGGCAATTCAGTCAGAGGTCAAAAAACTTGTAGACTCTGGCTTCATTAGGGAAGAACAACATCCTGATTGGGTAGCCAATATCGTCCCCATTGCTAAAAAGAACGGAAAGATCCAGATTTGCATTGATTTTCGTAATCTAAATGAGGCCTGTCCCAAAGACGAATTCCCTCGCCCAATCACGGATGTCATGATCGACAATACATGTGGATTTGAGCGAATGTCCTTCATGGATGGATTCTCAGAGTATAACCAAATAAAAATGTATCCTGATGATGAAAAACATACTTCTTTCAAGACACCACTGGGGGTATACTGCTACACCATCATGCCCTTCGGACTGAAGAATGCGGGGGCTACATATCAGAGAGCTATGAATGCCATTTTTCACGAGCACATGCGTAAAACAGTGGAATGCTATGTTGACGACATTGCAGTGAAAAGCAGCACCAAAGGTGATCACATAACCGATTTGAAAGTAATCTTCGACATCATGCGTGCACATCAGTTGAAGATGAACCCCACCAAATCCTTCCTGGGGGTGGCCAGCGGCAAATTCCAAGGGTTTGTGGTAACTTCCACAGGAATTCATTTGGACTCGGAAAAAGTTCGCGCTATCCAGGAGATCCAACCTCCGCGGAACCTCAGAGAACTTAGGGGATTACAAGGACGGTTGGCATACATCCGAAGGTTCATCTCAAATCTCTCCGGAAGATCCCAACCCTTTACCAAATTAATGAAAAAGGGTGTCTCGTTCGTTTGGGACGATGCTTGCCAACAAGCATTCAAGGAAATCAAACGATACCTCACGCAATCACCAGTCCTTACAGCTCCGGTGTCCGAAAAACCTTTCCTGATATACGTCCGAGCGATGGATCATTCTCTAGGAGCTTTGCTAGCCCAGAATAATGATCAAGGACACGAGCAAGCAATCTATTATCTGAGTAGAACTATGATCGGGGCCAAACATCGATACAACCCGATCGAGAAGGAATGTTTGGCATTGGTGTTCGCTGTCCAAAAAATGCGACACTACTTGGTAGGCCAAACTATAAATATCATATCAAGAGTTAACCCTTTTAGGTTACTCATGACAAAGCCATCGTCATTAAACGGCCGATTGGCAAGATGGGCCATACTGCTATCCCAATATGAAATGCACTTTTTACCATAAAAAGCCATAAAGGGACAAGCGGTGGCGGATTTCCTGGCTGAGCACCCAGATCCGAGGGCAACCAAACTTTACGAGAATCTCCCAAACGAGGTCGCTGAAGTTTGTCTAACCCAGACATCTTTTGAAAAGCAAGTATGGCAACTTTTCTTTGACGGTGCATCGAGAACAGGTCCCCAAGGACATGTCATAGTAGGAGTGGGGGTAGTACTCGTCTCCCTACAGAACTATGTGATTCCTTGAGCCTTCTCATTAACCGAGCCCTACTCCAACAATGTAGCGGAGTACAATGCTTTTTTGATTGGAATGCAAATCGCCGATGAGATTGGCGTTAAAAATCTCGAGGCATATGGTGACTCTAAACTTATCGTCAACCAAGTTCGTGGGAAGTATGAAGTCAAACATGAAGATCTAGTACCTTATTACAACGCAACTGTCCACATGGCTGGGAAGTTCATACACTTTTACATCGATTATGTACCACGCCAGTAAAATGCGCATGCAGATGCACTGGCGTCTCTCGCTGCCTCTTTAGCTCTTCCAGCTGGAGTAGTAGAGAAAATACTTGTCCACAGCCACGACTTCTATTGCCCGAGAATCGCTTCTGAGGATTACCAGAAGCTGACAGGAGACTGTCAAGTCAAAGAAGCTCTTGAGTCGTCAACCGGTCCAGAGCCTAGAGACTGGCGATTTTCTTACATTGATTATGTCTTGCACGACATCCTGCCTGATGATACCAAAGAAGCGGCTGCCATTAGACGGAAAGCCCCCAAATTCTACTATAATGCGATCACGTGAACACTGTATCGTTGGTCGCATAATGGGATCTTGCTTCGCTGTTTATCACAAAAAGAAGCACAAGAGGTATTGGCCCAAGAATCGCTTCTGAGGATTACCAGAAGCTGACAGGAGACTATCAAGTCAAAGAAGCTCTTGAGTCGTCAACCGGTCCAGAGCCTAGAGACTGGCGATTTCCTTACATTAATTATGTCTTACACGGCATCCTGCCTGATGATACCAAAGAAGCGGCTGCCATTAGAAGGAAAGCCCTAAATTCTACTATAATGCGATCACGTGAACACTGTATCGTCTGTCGCATGACGGGATCTTGCTTCGCTGTTTATCACAAAAAGAGGCACAAGAGGTATTGAAAGAAGCGCATGACGGCATGTATGGAGCCCATCAACTTGGTCTAAAACTGGGGGATCGACTCCAAAGATTGGGATATTATTAGCCTAAAATGATCCCTGACGCCATCGCTTATGCCAAACGATATCACACCTGCCAAGTTCATGGCGATTTCATCCATCAAGCACCAGGGCACCTTCACTCTACAACTTCTACCTGGCCATTTGAGATGTGGGGCATGGACGTAGTTGGCCCTATAAGCCCACCATCATCAAAAGGATATCGGTTCATCCTAGCCATAACCGATTACTTCTCTAAATGGGCTGAAGCCATTCCTTTGAGAGGTAAAGTCATCTGATGTGATCAAATTCGTTAAACATCACGTCATCTACCGTTTTGGTGTGCCCCAGCAAATTGTCCATGACAATGGACCCCAGTTCGTCAATCAGGCTTTCCAAAGGTACTGCAACAAGTTCAGGATCCATAGTGTGTCCTCAACAGCATACTACCCAGCTGCAAACGGCCTTGCAGAAACTTTCAACAAGACTATTGGCAAGCTTCTCAAGAAATTCGTCTCAAAAAGTCAGCGTGACTGGGACGACAAATTAGGTGAATGCTTATGGGCCTATCGCACGACAATTCGAACCCCAACAAAAGCTACACCATTTTCTTTGGTATATGGGTGTGAAGCCGTGCTTCCAGAAGCACTAGAAATCCAAATTTTATCTCTACGTGTCGCCTTGATAACAGAGATGACAAAGGAAGAGAAGCATCAACTGCGACTCCAAGAACTGGAGGCCTTAAACGATAAATGTCAGCAGGCCCAACAGCAAATCGAGCTCTATCAAGTTTGGATTACCAGAGCCTTCAACAAGAAAGTTAAGGAGCGAACTTTCAAGAAAGGTGACCTTGTCTTAGCTGTCAGAAGACTTATGGTAATGACACATAAGACAAAAAGAAAGTTCCAGCCCAAATGGGAAGGACCATTTGCAGTAGAGTCAGTCTACTCAAATGGAGCATATCGCCTCATAACTTCAAACGGTGATACACTCATGATGCCAATCAACGGTAGATTCTTGAAGAAATACTATCCTTGATAGTGCTTTTCCTCCGATCAAGTTAATATTTCACCTCTGATCAAAACTCTAGATTCAAGAAAAGCTTCTTTTCTTTACTAGATCATCACAATAGATCAGTGTCAAGCTAATCGAGCACTGACTGCACCATGATGTATGATGTAAATATTGAGAAATAAATAAAAGGCGAAACTTGGGTTTTAGTATTGCTCTCCTAATTAACATCTGACACCTCCGACGGCTAAAGACAGAGGAAAATGTTGGCTTCTAAGCCCAACATAAGTCTTTGACAACTCATCATGCTGAGAGAATAGCATGACTAGCCCAACTCAAACGGTAGTCAGTAAAGGCACACCAAATCCGTTGATAGCTGAGGGTTTGCTAAAAATCCTAAGTGGACTTGGTCCCACTCTCTCCTCCAAAGTCTCTTACCAATTCTTATCCATAGAATGATAGGACCATGAAAACACTGGTGTTCATCTCCCTAATGAAATGGACTGGATTCTGTCAAGTTAACATTAAACCTCTGACAAGCCAGATTTTTCCAATCCCCAGTGGACCCTGTCAAGATAATATTAAAATCCCTGGCAACAAAATTCTTTAAAAATCCTCGCTGCTATGTTAAAAGTACACCTCTAACGATAAATTTTTAAAATCTCTTACCAATTCTCATACACAGAATGGTAGGTCCACAAAATACAATCATTACTACGTTAACATTATACCTCTGGTAATAAAAAAAATTTCAATACTCTCTAATAAGTACAAACCTTACTTGTCTCAACTCTATACGGAGTAGCAACCCTTCAAATTTGTCAAGTTAACACTACACCTCTGACACTTAAAACTTCACTTGTCAATTCTCATCAATAGAATGATAAGTCTTCAAAATTGCTTATATCGCAAATCAATCACTGTCAAGTTAAAATTACACCTCTGACATTTCAAATTCTACTTGTCAATTCTCATCAGTAGAATGACAGGTCCTCAAATGTCTCCTATCACGAGCCAATTTCTGTCAAGTTAATATCACACCTCTGACAAATTACTGTTAAGTTTAACATTACACTTCTAACGGTGATTGAGTTGCTGCCAAGTTCAATATTAAACCTCTAACAGTTACTTTTCCTCAGACTTTCATATCGAAGCTGAGATGAGCGATACTAAGTTTAACATCACACCTCTAGCGTCCAGTTCATTGCTAAGTTCAACAATACACTTATGACAATGACTTTTCCTCGGACTTCCTTGTCGAAGTCGAGATGACCGATGCCAAGCTCAAAATTACACCTCTAGCATTATCCTCACTGTCAAGTTAAACATTACATCTATGGCAGTGACACTTTCAGTTTTCCCAAATAAAGCTGAAACACTCTTGGGTTAAGTTAATATCACACCTCTGACACACACCCTTGTCAAGTTAACATCACACTTCTGATAAGTTTTAATCTAACCCGTTAAGTTAAATTACACCTCTAACGGTAAAGATTCCCCGTGAGTCTAGTCTCACTAGTTATTCTTGTTAACAGAATAACAAGTCCACTTTGAATCATTGTTGGGTTAACATTACATCTCTAACAGTGTTTCCATTGACTCCCCAGCTGAGTTCTAGTCAAGTTAATACCAAACCTCTGATGAAAACTCATTTGTAACCCTCTGTGGGGGGGGGGTACAAATTTCACTTGTCATTCTCATTTATAGATTGGCAGGTCCACAAGAATTATCTTACTCCTGTCAAGTTAATATCACACCTCTGACAGCATTGTTGAATTCCTGAAAAAGGATTTTTCTACAAACTTTGACTCGTTAAGATTATTATCATATTTTTTTAGCAAGTCAAAGATCCTTTACTTTTATTCGTCTGATTTTCAATGCAAAAAAAGGAATTCAAGACAATAGAAGAAGACAAGGAAAAAGTGTCGCTTTTATTTATATTCAAACATATGAAAGTGATACAAGACGCTCTCTTATATAATAAGATTGAGTGTTACAATAAGATTCAATGTTACAATAAAGGAGTACAAAGAAATCCCTCTCTCTCAGTAAAAGGTTGTACTCACTCCTTGAAGCATTCTCACCACTCCAAATACAAGATGTTTGGAAGAGCGTCAAAGAAAGGCTGAGCACTATTGTGACGAACGGATGCTGATTACATCATGATGCATGACGTAAACATCGAAGGAGTCCATCGTTGACCAAGAACAATGGTGTTTCTTGAGGTCAAAATGCAGCAGAACCTTCTGATTCCACCCGACCAACTGGTGTGGGTCATAATCCTTCGTTGATGAACATCTCTGCCACCAGAAAATCATCCAATGAACATGGATTTGTCGTCGATGTCACTTCTGGGGTAACATTGGTGAAGGGAGAATTCGAGACCTTACAGGTGATGTCCTCTCTCCCATGACCTGCAAGAGGACCATACCCACCACCATACCCACTGTGATCATGACGAACCCAGGGGCACTGCCGGTGCGTCATATCCAATGAGGTCTCGACGGATATCATCAGTCGCGCAAATCCTCATCGCCCATGAACAGGAGCCTTGATTTCTCCAGTGCTCGACCATCGAACAAGTTCGCTGGTCGATATATTCTCCCAAGGGCTCAGTGAATATGCAAAAGGCTGACTAAGGCTGCCTGCAGGAAATAAAAACTAGAAGGTTAGAATTTTGTTAAGATAGAAATAGAAAAGCTGAAGAACAGACGCGGCTATAGTTGTAAACTTCAGATGCGGGGATGATCAGTGCAGAAAGTCAAAATTCTGTTACGACAGAAATAGACGCAGTTGAAGTTGTGGACTTCAGATGCGCACAGATCTGAACTCAATCTGGTTTTAGACCCGCGTCCAAAATATGAGACGCAAAGAGGACCAGACGCAAAAGTTGCCACATCCTTGTTCGAGAAATAAGGGTTGCTACATCCAAGTCTGAAGGTCTCAAAAAGAATTAAAATTCTTTTACGTCAACAACCTCAAACGCGAGCTTTATATGCAACGCTCGCGTCTCAAAGTCCAAGAACAGAGTTCATCACACTTGCGTTCAAAGGATTTTGAGTTAGAGTTCAGACTCAATCAACTCACGCTTCATCAAGAAGTCTAAAAGATGCGACTTCCAAATAATGGGCGCACCAGTCAGACTTCAAGAGAAGGTCAAGAGAGTGAATCTCTTCAAGAGGCAAGAAAACAGAAACTTAGCAGGGCTGAGTATTTCATGGCGACAAGCGGTTCCTACCCGCAGAAGAACCCTCTAGAGGTTGAACTTTATGCATCAAGGTGCAAATATAGAAGGTACTCAGAGAAATACTTTCTGATCTTGAAATCACTTGACAGTGATAACCTTCAGGAAAGATTAAAAAAAAGCATGAAAGCTTTGAGTTTTCGCTGTCCATGGGGGCACATCCCATTGAAGGAAGAAGATTAAGTCAAAGATGAAGACCCTCAGAGCGCCTGCTCTTAAGGGAAACAATCTAAGCAATGGACTGTTAAGGAGGCGAAGCCTATTTATAGGCGAGCCATAAGGCCTGTAATTAATGGTGTAAAATTCAGAGCCATCAGCCTTAATTCCTACACGAACGTCAAAGCCCAATAAAGAGCTGACGCGTGGGTTGCCGCTTCGGGAAACATCGGAGGACACGAACCCCCAATCGTCAACGCCGACTTGGCATTTAAAGATCTAACAAGATCTTTAAGACGAGCTGCATGTGATGCTTAGGAGGTTGCGTCAGGCACATATTCAAAGGTCGCGTCCTGAGATCCGCGTCCTTTCATGAACCTGAAAAATCGCGTTCCTTTCATTCCTTTCGAAAGGGCCATGACCGCGTCTCTGGGACTGATTCAGAGCCTCGTCTCCTCAGCAAATTGGATCCGTTCAGAGGTTGCGTCTTGAGTTCGCATCAACTTGAAAGCAGCGTTCTGAAGCTTGCGTCCTCAACGACCAGAGAAGGCCCGTGTTATTCTCGAGGAGCCCAGAACTGCACCTCCATTGCGAGATGAAAATCATACCTCCATCATAAACTAAATACAGCCTGAGTTTGTACCTTATCAAGGGACCAGAGCTGCGTCTCTACTGAGCCAATGCCGCGTCCCCATCAACTAGCTGAGATCCATGCGTCAGTCTTGAGGAGCCTAAAACCGCGTCTCCACTGCCTCCTGAATTCTGCATCCTGACAGAATTAAGGGCCGCGTCCATCGATCCGCGTCCTTCTATAATCAGAGCCGCGTCTTTATCAAAAAGAAAATTTCGCGCGTCTTCCCTGGTGATCTTGAACAGCGTCTCCATTAGCGGGTCAGAGTCGCGTTTCCCAGAACCGCGTCTCCACTATAAATTAGAGCCGCGTATCACTCAAGAACTCAGTTTAGCCTGAGTTTATTATTCATGACCGACTAAAGACTACGTTTTACAAGCAGTCAAAGACTATGGTTATGAAAATTGAGTTCATCTACAGCTAGCAAAGAGCTTGAAAGGATAAAGATGGAGCAAAACTTGGAAGACTTTTATTATTTGATTCAAAAATGATAAAAGTAATACAGACACTCTTAACAAATAGAGTGTTAAAAAAAAAGGTGAACAATACAAAAAGGAGAAGAAGGCTAATAGTCATACTTTGCCAAAGAACAGATTTGTCCCCGGAGACGATGCATCTCATGCTGACGTGCACTTTCAACCTCCACCAGAGCTTGGACCCGCAGTTCTTCCTTAGACAAAAATCTCTTTGTAGCCAATTGCGCTTGAAGAGACTCCAATCTGGAGGAATGAGCAGAGAGGTTTTCTTCAACCTGTGTCTTAGTAGCTTCCAATTCCTCAAGCCTTTTTCTAGCAGTAACAAGCTTCTGCTCATTGGTCTCGATCAAGGCTCGTGCCCAGGCAATGGTAGCTCGAGCAGTGGTAATAACCTGCTCTGCACTCTGTATGATAATTTCAGATTCCTTAGAATCACTAATCAGCCTTTGGTGGTCAGCTTAGAAATGCTGGAGATGGCGGGCCTTTTCAGCTATTTGTTCCTCCATCTCCTTTCGCTCATCTTCTTGAGCGGCAATAAGCTTACTCAGAGTTGTCCGAGCCTCATCTATTGAGTCAGCATTCTTCAGAGTCTTGAGCTCCTTCAGGTGGCTCCCCAGCTGCTCCACCAGCATCAGGCATGCCCTAACCTGTGAAGGACTCCCAGTATGACCAATGTTCTCGATGTGATTTTTGAGAAGTATTCGGGCAAACTCGAAAGAGCTGCCCCCAGAAAGGATGAGGTCAATACAAGATCTCATAGAAGTAAAAAATTGCTGCACCATTTGACGTGCTAGCTCTTCCATGATGCCGTTAGATGGAGATAACCCTACTGATGTACTCCCCGACCCTCTTTCCATGACAGTGTGAGAGACGGGAACCAGTTCAGCTTGCGCAGAAGTGAGGTTGATGATAGGTTCATCAGCTACTGAGGTAGTCCCCGATATCTTCGGGACGGTTATTATCGTAGCAGCCTCCACTGCAACAGAAGCAACAGCAAACCTTGCGGCATCAGGTTCCCCGGTCGAAGTTTAAACTGTGCTATCTTCTGCGCCAATGCTGGCCGCAGGATCCTCTACTTGAGCTACCCAGTGCTCTCTACAAACCACTAAAATGTCAGTGATAACAATAAAAAGGAGAATATTCAATACGTCAGTATTCTCTTACCAAGTTGAGAATCTGAAGATGGCGAATTCCTGGATAGGTCGTGTGGGGTTGAGGCCTCCCTTACCTCGACAGTTGCACTCTCTTGAGGCATTCTGGTAATAGGAGCCTCAAGGCCCTCCTGCTGGGCCATCTCTTGGATCATCTCCTCAATATGAGAGGAAGTTGTAGCTTCACTGTCGACAGCCAGCCCTATAGCAGAAAATCAAAAGGAAATGTCAGAACCCTTCCCTAACTTGAGGAGGAGCCGGTTCAAGAAGACAAGGAGAGTACCTTCGGTAGCAGCAATTATTGCTATTGGCGAAGCCATCACAGGGTTACATCCCTGTATCTCTTCCCCCAAAATATGCGAGAATTTGCTCGCATCAGGAAGAGCGGGTTCATCACCGAATTTGACTTCTTCGCCAGAATAATATCCATGTTCTTCGGACGATGAAGACGACAATTCAACATAGGAGGTCTCAGTAATCAAGACCTTGCCACAAAGTACCCCAGTAGTAGGGCTGGGATCGACAACCCGCGAGGTGGGTATCAATACACTGGGAGACCCAGGCTGTTGCACCTCAACCCTTCTCTCATGAACTGAAGAAGGCTCGGGCTGAGTTGAGACCCCTGGAATCTCAACATCATCCCTCCCCATTAGGTCAACTTCAGGTCGCTCGGCCTCTTCAGCCATAACAGGTTTGCCTGCGAGTTCCCCCTCTTCCAAGATCACGGTGCTGATATATAATTGATCATAGCTGAACTGTCGAGCAAAACGACTCGGCATGTAAGGCTCGATCGTGCATGAATTCCCTTGCCGGAAGAGCAGATACCCATGCTGAATATTAATCAGCCACCAAAAGACTCCTGATGGCAGCTTGTGAAATCATCTGGTCCCGCAAGATCGGCAAATTTATCTCCGTAAGGTGCACCAGCAATCTCGGGAAAGCAACGGTCGAGCTGATAGTTCGAAGCGTTCAGAATACATTTCCGAACGTAGAACATACAATAGTTAGACCAGCTCGAATTCTCCAGCTTCTGCACAAAAGGGACAAATCCCGCAAACAGAGGCACCGCCGTCATCAGTGAAGGGCAATGCATAACGTACCAAGCCATCAGATATGTATATGGGAGTTCGATCCTGGGGTTAGGGGTCTTTACTCTTGGCCTTCCCTCCGAATCAATCTCTAGCCTGCTCTCCGAGTCGACAATGGCCTCCACTTGGCACAGGCTTTTAACCAGAGCCCGTAATCCACTTTGAATTTCAGCCACCATTGCTGGAAGGAGGGCGATAGACTTTCTGTAGGCCAGTAAAACCGTCGGGTACACCACATCGGCGACAATTACTTCATGTGGCAGTGTTGGCACCACACAACGCTTCAGCCATAGCATAAGGAAGCCCACCAATAGCGCCCGGTCAGAAATGGGAACTTGGGCCTGATGAAAACTTTCAAAAACCGTATCAGGTTTAAAAGTATCCTCATTTGACTCCATGGTGTAAGAGCTCGCAGAGGCGTTGATCCTCTCAACAATTTCTTCATCAGTACAAGGAGCCAGGCTGGTCACTGGGCTATCCTTCTCATTTATACCATTGAATAGGTAACTCACTCAGGACATCTGCTTGACACCTCTGTTCCTCCAAGAAGTTATTTGGCCGCAGATGTGAAAGTGGCAGAACACTTCCCAGTATGTCTCGTACACCTGAGAGTTCTCCTTCTTCAAGAGATGAAGTTCTTTAGAAGTCGGGACATACTCTTCATAAGGGGCATCTCCCATAACTAGCCCCGAGACTTCTTACAATTCATGAAGAGCAAGTCCCATCTCTCCAACTAGAGTAAAAAATGTGCCCGTCAAAGGATTATAATGCTCCAGAATGCCATAAAAATTGTGGGAACTTTGCTAGAGGCCATACTGTACAGCCCTGACCGAGTGATATAACCCCACCTGCTGCAGCAGAGCTCCAAGTTCGACAAGGACAAATCCAACCATCCTACCCCACCAGGATCTGTTAGAAGAATGAACCCACCCGAGCGGACAGAAGTCGACGAGAAAATCACCCCTCACTTTCATGAACTGGTTGATGAAAGTGGTGCCCAGCTGTGGGGTTTCTCCTCTCGGATACTCAGATCTGACTAACCCGAGAAATAAACCAAAGACCTCTTTTCTACGGCCAACAGAGTATATTTCTTTGGCACCTAATCTGCCAAGAGAGACACCGAAAATAAATCGGGAAAGATCCCAATCCATCGCACGATGAACGGACATGTGCTGTAGATAGGATAAGGGATACATTCTTTCCATGTTGGGAAGAAAGAACCGCCTGTCCCCTATCTGATGGAGCCACTTATAATCCCCATCATGTAGAATCCTATCATCCTCGTCAATGTCATCATCGAAGAGGAAAATAGGCTTCCGTAACGGAGCGCGAGAATCCATATCGAATAGTCCATCAGAGATAATTTCCCGAAGGGTCACCATACTGCCTTTGGAAATCCTTTTCTTTCGCTCCTTTGACTTACCGGTAGTCACAGGAGCAGCTCTCTTGTAATACCCCGTTCCCGGAATACGTACTTAGTTGCGTATTCAGATTTTCGATCGTATTTTTTTCGATTTACTTCCTGTAATTATTCTGTATTATGAATTCCTTATATGGTTGTTTTGTCTTGGATTTGGATTCGTGGTCTTGGAGTCAGCCCTAGTCTGAACCGAAGGCCTGATCCTAGAGTATTACTCGATTTAGACATTCTGATAATTAGAATTGACCGATTTTAGTTTTAAATATCATTTTCCAATATTATATATTTTCTATGATTTTCTAGATTTTTCTGGAATTAAAATGAAAGTCTTCAAAACCGGTGTCGGCCAGTTCCGTTGACCGATTCCCGGATTTTTATTTCACAATCAGCTAGGAATTTCTAGAAGGTCCTTTAGGTATTATTCCTTAGAATCATATTTTCTACCTACATTCTTTTTCTGAGGATTTTATGATTTTATGAAAATTCCTTCGGAGTCGGTAGGTAACTGATTCCGGGATTTTTAGTTTTAAAACTATAAAGTATTTCTTAAAACGGATTTCACTATGATACTTAGTATTATATTTTTGATTTTTGATAATTATTTCGGGTCGTTCCGAGACACTTGAATTTCGGACGATTCTGGTATTTTCCCGAAAGATTTCCGCATCTGCAACTGAATCCCGGGAATCCGCCACTTTCATTATTTTCAAATTCTCTTCCAAGAAAATATCTTCTCTTTCCTAATTTCTTTTCTTTTTCCTTTACCTTTAATTCTCTTCCTTCCTCCACAAGCCAAAGGCTTTTCCTATTTTCCAAAATCCCAAAATTTCTTTTTCTTCTTCCACCAACTCCCTCATTAATGCCCCTCTCTCTCTCTCTTCCTTGGCCAGCCATGATAGGCCAAGAGACACCTCACCCCTCACCTTGGCAAGCCACCAAGTGGCCAAAAGAGGGACACTCATCCCCTCCTCCACTTTGCAAAAAGCCCCCTCTCATCTACATTAATTACACCTCCTTCACAAATCCAAAATCCTATTTAAACCTTCCCTTTTCATTTCATTTCCTTTTTTTCACTTCCCTTCATTCCTCTTCACCAAGAGCCAAACCCTAGCCACCTCCATCTCCTTCATCTCCACCACCACAACTACTCCAACCTCTTCCCTTCATCTTCCTCCTCCTTCATCTCCATGGGAAACACCACCAAGGTCATCAACTCTACCAAAACCCCAACTTCTTCTTCATCATCAACTACCATCACTACCACCATCACTCCATCACCTTGTACTTCTCTTAGGTAAGTGTTCTTCATCACCAAGACTTGATTAATTCCTGGTATACTTAAGTTTACATATCATGTTCACTTGTGTCTTCAAATCATGATTACTTGGTCATCAAACAAAACCATCAAAATCTGTTCTGTTTGCTGTTTCCAGACGATTAGTCGACTAGACCTATAGATTAGTCGACTAGAAAACCCTAGTTGAAACATAACCTTTCTGGAAACACAGTTTTAGTCGACTAGACCAAATTACCAGTCGACTAGAGACCCTTAGTCGACTACACCCTTGACCCTAGTCGACTAACCTTTCCTGAACCAGAAACCCAACTCTCTGTTACTCAGTATTAGTCGACTTGACATGACTGTTAGTCGACTTGAGATGTCTGTTAGTCGACTACTCTTTCATCCTAGTCGACTAACTTTTCCTGAAACAGAACTCCAACTCTCTGGAACCCAGTTTTAGTCGACTATACCAGACTGTTAGTCGACTTGAGTCCACTATTAGTCGACTACTCTTCCACCCTAGTCGACTAACTTTGGCTGTTTGTCTTAGTTGATTTCTTTCTTGAATATGAACCCTATCCTCTAGACTTGCATCATATATTGGTATTGTTTGACTTGTCACTTGACAAACATCATCTTACCTTCTCTCCTTCTCTCTCCTCTTCTCTCTACATATTTATATCAGGTTTTGTGGCGCATCCCGAGCTTCCGTGGATTTTGGATCTTTTGACATATTGGTGGTTTAGGCGAGTAGTCTCGCTCTTCGCTCTTCTCTATTTGATATCCCGTTTCGTCGGGACGATAAGTATTTCGCTTCTTATTTCCATATTCATGTTTGCCCTGCAATTGCTTATATTATGGTAGCTTCATCTTGTACTTGTGCCGTGCTATTGATATGCTTACTTCTTTATCATATACCATGCGTGGCCGACCCTTCGTGGTCGTTGGACTTTGAGTTACTTCCATATTACCATTTGCCATTACTTCAGACCTGTCGGTTACATGCTTCCTTTTAACACATGTATATCACTTGGTAACTGTGTTATCACCTGACCATCTAGTGTGTTATCACCTGACCACCTGCCCTGCCACTACTTGGCAAGACCCTTTAGTTATGCTATGACTTGCCCTGACTATTATCAATCTCTTGCCATGACTTTACCCGACTATTATCAATCCTTTGATATGCTTGGTTGTTTACTAAATATCACCACCCTGTCATGCTATCACTTGACACCCAGCATGATATACTTGACTTGTGATTATCACCTTTACGGGAACCTTACCTTATAATCCTGTATCATGATCAGTGACTTGTATTCCTGCTTTATATGCAGTGACCTGACTATATAGTACTTATGTACTCCTGATTTCCTGATCATGTCCATTTCTTGTTATTCCCGTAAAGTGATAATTAAACTAATGAATCCTAAAAAGGACCAACTTGTATTGGGTCGGGGGAAACATGCGGATATCAATATGTGTTCGTGTTTACAGTGGCTTTTAGGAATGTTGTGCAACTACATGTTCCGGTCTGACCTGAGGGCCTCCAGGGGACCGAGGGGAGAGCTGGCTCCCTTATTCCTGGCTTCATTATGATAAGGGCATACATAAGTCCCTCCTGTTTAGCCTTGCGGCTGGCTTCCGTTTCCATGCAACGGAACAATCCTGGACCGTGGTCCCGGGCATGCACGGGACCCACTGTAAACATAGTTCGTTGATACCCCCGCTAGTTTCCAATAACAACCTTGCTTTACTCGGATATGGATCTATGTGCGTTGGGACGCTAGTTCACATAGCTAGATATCAGGGTAAGACGAGTAATAATAACGTGTCATAATAATCGGCTCTTTAAGTTGTAAGTAGAGGTATGTGGAATGGGACGCATACTAAAGCCTGCAACTTAAACGGCTATGAATCTGTGATGTGCCTTACCATATTTGTTGTAATGGTTTTATTCGGATTTCCTGTTTTATGATTATTATGCCATACCTGTTCATGCCTGCTCTAACCTATCTGCCTCCTAAGTATTTCCTACTTGATATCATTTCTTATATACTTCATTTGTGTTCTAACCCTCCTGTCTTCTGTACTTGACACCTGTGCTCCTCCTGACTCGCCACCTGGCATCCATATTCCTACTCGCCTGGGGAGTTTCACTGACTCCCCTGGATTCTCATGTCCAGGTTATGGAGCCCGGAGCGTGTGGATTCTCCCCGTTACTGCTCAGAGTGGCGCAGCGGTAGCGTGGATCTCCAGCCGACCGTCCGGAGCCACATCCTTCCAGGTCCCCTGTATGCCTCTCGAGTTTCCTCTTAGCAAACTCGTGAGTGCCCTTTTTCTATTTACTCTTGTACTTTTCCTTGTATACCTGTATGTGAGCGCCCTTTTATGCTGTTCATATATGTATATCTTTTGTACTCTCGCATTTGCGCATATCTGTGATGTATTATTATTGTAATATTCATCACCTCTGGTGATAACTCTGTAATTGTATGTATATATGAGTTGGAATGTATAACGCACCATTTGCTTCCGTACTCTGATTCTTGTCTGTACTGATGCTTAGCGTATATACGGGAAGGTACTTCGGACTTACGTATATACGTCGCAGTGACGTCCCCGTATCCGTGGGATCGGGGCGTTACAGGATGGTATCAGAGCCTAGGCTCTTACTTCCTCAGTACGTCCAGATGGCAAATTAATGGTAAAGCAATTTGCAACTGGAATACTTGAGTCTTGGTTATACATTCCAACTACAAGTGCAGAGTTATCTATTTCTTGGCCATCCTTCCTTTGATTCCTAATCCTTTCCATATCCCTTCCCTGTTTTGGTTTTATGAAGCCTTATACTATCTTAAGATATGACTAGACTAGAGAGGTAGTGGCTGGTTCTGCATGAAGCTATTATGTGATCTCTTCGGTGAATTCTATGAAGCTTAGTATTCTCCAGATTGGTCCTGATCTGGCTATCTTTCAGAAGTCAGCAGTCGGAATTCTCTACGGATATTCTACATTCTCTACTATATCGTTCGGAGTGATTGATGCCTGGTATTCGGGATTCTTAATTATCGGCCTTCTTTATTATGCTCAGGACTATCAGGGTTTCTTTATCTTCGGTATTCTGGCTCATTTATTGCACAGCCACGACATCAGCAGTATTATTCAGCATTATTCGAAGATTTATACAACCGGAAGTGCGGAGGATGATTAATGTTCAGTCGACTTGAGAGCCCTACCTCTAGTGCTTCATATCTTAATCGGTATAAATTCCACCTTTGTCCCCTTTGTATTCAATTCACCCCTTAACGAAATTGCGAGGACGCAATTTTTTGTAAGGTGGGTGGATTGTAATACCCCGTTCCCGGAATACGTACTTAGTTGCGTATTCAGATTTTCGATCGTATTTTTTTCGATTTACTACCTGTAATTATTCTGTATTATGAATTCCTTATATGGTTGTTTTGTCTTGGATTTGGATTCGTGGTCTTGGAGTCAGCCCTAGTCTGAACCGAAGGCCCGATCCTAGAGTATTACTCGATTTAGACATTCTGATAATTAGAATTGACCGATTTTAGTTTTAAATATCATTTTCCAATATTATATATTTTCTATGATTTTCTAGATTTTTCTGGAATTAAAATGAAAGTCTTCAAAACCGGTGTCGGCCAGTTCCGTTGACCGATTCCCGGATTTTTATTTCACAATCAGCTAGGAATTTCTAGAAGGTCCTTTAGGTATTATTCCTTAGAATCATATTTTCTACCTACATTCTTTTTCTGAGGATTTTATGATTTTATGAAAATTCCTTCGGAGTCGGTAGGTAACTGATTCCGGGATTTTTAGTTTTAAAACTATAAAGTATTTCTTAAAACGGATTTCACTATGATACTTAGTATTATATTCTTGATTTTTGATAATTATTTCGGGTCGTTCCGAGACACTTGAATTTCGGACGATTCCGGTATTTTCCCGAAAGATTTCCGCATCTGCAACTGAATCCCGGGAATCCGCCACTTTCATTATTTTCAAATTCTCTTCCAAGAAAATATCTTCTCTTTCCTAATTTCTTTTCTTTTTCCTTTACCTTTAATTCTCTTCCTTCCTCCACAAGCCAAAGGCTTTTCCTATTTTCCAAAATCCCAAAATTTCTTTTTCTTCTTCCACCAACTCCCTCATTAATGCCCCTCTCTCTCTCTCTTCCTTGGCCAGCCATGATAGGCCAAGAGACACCTCACCCCTCACCTTGGCAAGCCACCAAGTGGCCAAAAGAGGGACACTCATCCCCTCCTCCACTTTGCAAAAAGCCCCCTCTCATCTACATTAATTACACCTCCTTCACAAATCCAAAATCCTATTTAAACCTTCCCTTTTCATTTCATTTCCTTTTTTTCACTTCCCTTCATTCCTCTTCACCAAGAGCCAAACCCTAGCCACCTCCATCTCCTTCATCTCCACCACCACAACTACTCCAACCTCTTCCCTTCATCTTCCTCCTCCTTCATCTCCATGGGAAACACCACCAAGGTCATCAACTCTACCAAAACCCCAACTTCTTCTTCATCATCAACTACCATCACTACCACCATCACTCCATCACCTTGTACTTCTCTTAGGTAAGTGTTCTTCATCACCAAGACTTGATTAATTCCTGGTATACTTAAGTTTACATATCATGTTCACTTGTGTCTTCAAATCATGATTACTTGGTCATCAAACAAAACCACCAAAATCTGTTCTGTTTGCTGTTTCCAGACGATTAGTCGACTAGACCTATAGATTAGTCGACTAGAAAACCCTAGTTGAAACGTAACCTTTCTGGAAACACAGTTTTAGTCGACTAGACCAAATTACCAGTCGACTAGAGACCCTTAGTCGACTACACCCTTGACCCTAGTCGACTAACCTTTCCTGAACCAGAAACCCAACTCTCTGTTACTCAGTATTAGTCGACTTGACATGACTGTTAGTCGACTTGAGATGTCTGTTAGTCGACTACTCTTTCATCCTAGTCGACTAACTTTTCCTGAAACAGAACTCCAACTCTCTGGAACCCAGTTTTAGTCGACTATACCAGACTGTTAGTCGACTTGAGTCCACTATTAGTCGACTACTCTTCCACCCTAGTCGACTAACTTTGGCTGTTTGTTTTAGTTGATTTCTTTCTTGAATATGAACCCTATCCTCTAGACTTGCATCATATATTGGTATTGTTTGACTTGTCACTTGACAAACATCATCTTACCTTCTCTCCTTCTCTCTCCTCTTCACTCTACATATTTATATCAGGTTT
Source organism: Agave tequilana (assembly GCA_038442645.1). Classification (NCBI taxonomy): domain Eukaryota; kingdom Viridiplantae; phylum Streptophyta; class Magnoliopsida; order Asparagales; family Asparagaceae; genus Agave; species Agave tequilana. The sequence goes on along the minus strand of JAVJIF010000713.1, from coordinate 58,985 downwards.
TGTGGCGCATCCCGAGCTTCCGTAGATTTTGGATCTTTTGACATATTGGTGGTTTAGGCGAGTAGTCTCGCTCTTCGCTCTTCTCTATTTGATATCCCGTTTCGTCGGGACGATAAGTATTTCGCTTCTTATTTCCATATTCATGTTTGCCCTGCAATTGCTTATATTATGGTAGCTTCATCTTGTACTTGTGCCGTGCTATTGATATGCTTACTTCTTTATCATATACCATGCGTGGCCGACCCTTCGTGGTCGTTGGACTTTGAGTTACTTCCATATTACCATTTGCCATTACTTCAGACCTGTCGGTTACATGCTTCCTTTTAACACATGTATATCACTTGGTAACTGTGTTATCACCTGACCATCTAGTGTGTTATCACCTGACCACCTGCCCTGCCACTACTTGGCAAGACCCTTTAGTTATGCTATGACTTGCCCTGACTATTATCAATCTCTTGCCATGACTTTACCCGACTATTATCAATCCTTTGATATGCTTGGTTGTTTACTAAATATCACCACCCTGTCATGCTATCACTTGACACCCAGCATGATATACTTGACTTGTGATTATCACCTTTACGGGAACCTTACCTTATAATCCTGTATCATGATCAGTGACTTGTATTCCTGCTTTATATGCAGTGACCTGACTATATAGTACTTATGTACTCCTGATTTCCTGATCATGTCCATTTCCTGTTATTCCTGTAAAGTGATAATTAAACTAATGAATCCTAAAAAGGACCAACTTGTATTGGGTCGGGGGAAACATGCGGATATCAATATGTGTTCGTGTTTACAGTGGCTTTTAGGAATGTTGTGCAACTACATGTTCCGGTCTGACCTGAGGGCCTCCAGGGGACCGAGGGGAGAGCTGGCTCCCTTATTCCGGCTTCATTATGATAAGGGCATACATAAGTCCCTCCTGTTTAGCCTTGCGGCTGGCTTCCGTTTCCATGCAACGGAACAATCCTGGACCGTGGTCCCGGGCATGCACGGGACCCACTGTAAACATAGTTCGTTGATACCCCCGCTAGTTTCCAATAACAACCTTGCTTTACTCGGATATGGATCTATGTGCGTTGGGACGCTAGTTCACATAGCTAGATATCAGGGTAAGACGAGTAATAATAACGTGTCATAATAATCGGCTCTTTAAGTTGTAAGTAGAGGTATGTGGAATGGGACGCATACTAAAGCCTGCAACTTAAACGGCTATGAATCTGTGATGTGCCTTACCATATTTGTTGTAATGGTTTTATTCGGATTTCCTGTTTTATGATTATTATGCCATACCTGTTCATGCCTGCTCTAACCTATCTGCCTCCTAAGTATTTCCTACTTGATATCATTTCTTATATACTTCATTTGTGTTCTAACCCTCCTGTCTTCTGTACTTGACACCTGTGCTCCTCCTGACTCGCCACCTGGCATCCATATTCCTACTCGCCTGGGGAGTTTCACTGACTCCCCTGGATTCTCATGTCCAGGTTATGGAGCCCGGAGCGTGTGGATTCTCCCCGTTACTGCTCAGAGTGGCGCAGCGGTAGCGTGGATCTCCAGCCGACCGTCCGGAGCCACATCCTTCCAGGCCCCCTGTATGCCTCTCGAGTTTCCTCTTAGCAAACTCGTGAGAGCCCTTTTTCTATTTACTCTTGTACTTTTCCTTGTATACCTGTATGTGAGCGCCCTTTTATGCTGTTCATATATGTATATCTTTTGTACTCTCGCATTTGCGCATATCTGTGATGTATTATTATTGTAATATTCATCACCTCTGGTGATAACTCTGTAATTGTATGTATATATGAGTTGGAATGTATAATGCACCATTTGCTTCCGTACTCTGATTCTTGTCTGTACTGATGCTTAGCGTATATACGGGAAGGTACTTCGGACTTACGTATATACGTCGCAGTGACGTCCCCGTATCCGTGGGATCGGGGCGTTACATCTCTGAAGCACGAAGGTCAGATTACGATCAGCGCCGCCTATGTGCCTAAAATGGCACTTTTTGGACAAAGGATTGGAGGAGTATCGTACTGCAAAGAGGACAACACTTGGTCAGAAATCTAAAAGAAAATGGCTAAGTGCTTGAAATGCAAACGCGAGATGAGCTCAGACGTGAAAATCAACAAAATTCGTGTCTAGACTCAAAAATGCAAGGCTTGCATGTTGCCTGCATTTCAAAATTTAGAACTTAGAAAAAATTTCTAAGTATCGGACTCAGACGCGAGATTCATTAAAACTTGCATCTGATCTTACAAGACGCTCGAATTGTAAGAAGTCTGCATCTGAACTCCTCACACTTAGAAAAATTTTGAGTACTGAACTCAAGACGCAGGGCTCAATGAGGCCCGTATTCAGCAAACAGATACGGATTCAGATTAATGAAGCAAAGATGCGGAAGTCATCAAACTCGCATCTTGCCCACCAATTCAGGAACCGCGTCAGACGGTCAAACACGGGCCACGAGCCCGCGTTGGCGGTTCGCATTCAAAAGGGACTTCAGAGTTGAAAGAACTCTTTAAAAACCCCTTCAATGGCAGAAACCAGGCCAGATGATTTTATTACCTGAAATGGGGGCCTCCTGCGTAGAGGGACCGCCCATTTGAATCTCCGAAGCAATCGCGCCGAGGAGGAGGAAGCGGGTTTGGTCTTTGGTGCCATTTCGACCGTAAGATCAGCGTTGAAGACAGTGAAAATGAAAAAAGCTTCGAGCTTTTCTTAGCCCTAGATATAGTGCTTAGCGAAGAAGAAGAAGAGTCTAATGATGACTCTTGAAAGACCGTTGTCTTTTATAGGCATAGAAATCCTCAGAGATACGCTGCGCTTGGCTCGATGCCTAATCCCCGTCTAACGCGTGGCGTGCATATTAAATGCAACGCAAAATTCGCACGCCAAAGGAAAGATGTTCCTTAAACTCCGCCGGACATGTGGCAACGCGCCCACAACACGGATTCGTATTTAACGAAAAACCGCGTCCCTTCAAAAGACGCGCCTCTTTAGCAAGGCCAAAGCCGCGCCTAGTTCACAGAGTGAGAGCTGCATCTTAAAGATCGCGTCTTTACAAGAACCGCGTTTCTTCAGCAAACTAATAGATGCGTCCCCACTCCAAGTGAGGACTGCGTCTTTAAAGCAACATGACCCCTGTGTCTACAAGACTTGCATTCAGTCTTTACTTCTGCAATTCAGTTCAATAGTACACTGGCACGAGCAGATGACTGTTCACCCCTAGTTCAAAGTACACCAACAACAAGCTCAGAGCACTGGGGACGTCTAGACTACGTATCTAGACACTCGCCACGATCATTTCTCGCGGCTTCAAAGGGTTTCACAGTACACTCACGAAGACCATATTTCAGACAGGATGAAGCTCAGGGCATCTCGAATGATTGTCAGTCCAATCATGAGAAGTATGAATTCAACCAGAGTCCAAAGTATTTCGAAATCCGTTCCAGTCAACCGCGGAATATCGAAAACTTTGGAGGGAGTTCTGTAGGCTGTCTAAAAATCACTAAAGACAAGTCATCAAAAAGCAGAGTCTAAACTCCAAACGCAGGGCTAATCATAGCCATCACTACAGCACCAAGACGCGAAGGACGAAACTCGCGTCTCAGCATCACTACAGCACCAAGACGCGAAGGATAAAACCCGTGTCTCAGCATCACTGCAGCACCAAGACGCGAAGGACGAAATCCGCGTCTCAGCATCACTGCAGTACCAAGACGCGAGGGTCAAAACCCGCGTCTCAGTATTACTTCAGCAACAAGGCGCAAGGCTCAAAACCCGCGTCTCGGCTATAACTGCCCTTGTTATTGGGTCAATTACTGCCCACAAAATGAGGGAGTTAACCCCCATTATGGAGCATTTTTAGGGGACACGTTCACCCCTGAAACCTCTATAAATAGCCCCGTTTGCTATGGAGAAGGGGTCGGTCGATCAGATAATTCTTGATAAAAAAGAATTCCGGTTGTGAGCTAGAGAAGCACCAAGACCTTCACTGAAAGGAAAGAGAGAGTTCAACTCTTCTAACAACTTGCTGCGTACAAGTTTATCTTTGCCTACAATCTCTTTGAGATTCTTAGTGGATAGGAGCTGTGTTACTCTGTCTGCTATCCAAAGAGAGGATTCCTAAGAGGTCCTGACGTTCACCCGGTCAACGAAAAATAAGATTCACTTTTCACCGTCACATCAAGAACCCAGCACTAAACAAAGGGGAGATTCAAGTCTAAACATCTTCCCTCCCTTGTAGTAGGAGCATTGATCCGTTGTAATTCTTCATTGATTCAAAGAAATTTTACAAGGGATTTTCTCCCACCAAAGAGTATCACCATACACGAGCTCCTTCATCTCTCGAAAGAGACATGAGAAGCACTTAGGGATGCACTGGCTAACTCAGAATCATTCCTGATATATATGTCAGAAATCCCTAAAGATGACATTCAGTCTTCTTGCCCTAAATGCCATCATGTGTAATCAAAGGTACCTGCTATTATCTTCACAGCGGAGGATATGCTTCTCAAGGATAACAAGCACGATCGACCTTTGTACTATACCGGATACATCGGTTCGACAAGCATTAAGAGAATACAGGTTGATCCGGGGTCTGCACTTAGTATCATCCACAAAAGACTCCTCTACTTCCTTGGCATACCACTATATCGGTTGTCTGTAACCACTACAACAATATACGATTTTAATGCGGGGAGTAGTCATCCACTTGGAAAGATTCGACTCCGTTGCCGAATCAAGAGCCTGAAGTCAGAAGTAACATGCTATGTTATTGACGCTGACACGTCATACAATTTGTTACTAGGACGACCTTGGATCCATGCTAACTGGATCGTTCCCTCCACTCTGCACCAGTGCTTCAAATATGTTGAAGATGATGCAACAATACGAACTGTCTTCGCTGAGAAGCAACCATTCAAAGGGGTGGATAACTACTTTACTGACGCTCTCTTATATCAAGAGGTTGGTGAAACATCAAAAGAATCATTGTCTGACAACGATGACAGTGGCAATGAGAGCCCGGAGGCTAAACGCAACCCGAGGGGTGATTATAGAAAGCCCGGAGGCTAAACGCAAACTGAGAGTTGGGTATAGAAAGCCCGAAGGTTAAACGCAGCCCGGAGGCTGGGTATATTATTTGCAGGAGATGTTAATACCACGCAAGCACACATATAAACGTGATAATGACTAGACTACCATGGAGTAGTGAAGTCCGGAGGCTAATAGGGCCCGGAGGCCGACTAGAGAGCCCGGAGGATAAACGACCACGAAGGGTCGACCATGCATGGTATAAAGCAGTAAAAGACAACATCACATGCATGGCATATGTACAGGAAGTAAACTACCCTAGTACAAACATTCATCACAGGCATATACATGTACAATACTGGGCACTCGGCCACATACAAATATAAGGACACAGCCCAATACGAAATATAGATACAAACTCAAAATAAAAAAATAAAATACAGTTGACCCAACGAAGCGGGGAAACCCAAAACGAGGCGAGGATAATCACCTAAATCTTCAGAAAAATTGTGAAGTCTGGAATCCCAGAAACTCGTGCATGCACCATAATATATTAAAAATATATATATATTTTTAGAGAGAAAGAAAACAAGAGAGAGGAGAGAGGAGAGAGAAGAGAGAAAGAAAGCAAGAGAAAAAGGAAGCTAGAGAGAAAATCAAAGTGAAAAAGAGAGCTAGAGAGAGAAAAAAGAACTAGAGAGAAAATTTTGAAAGAGAAAGAGAGCTAGAGAGAAATAAAATTTAGAGAGAGATAGAATGAGAGAGAGAGTGGATTAAAAGAGAGAGAGGAGGGAAACAGAGAGAGTGGAACAGTAGAGAGAGAAACAGGAAGAGAGAAAAACATGGAGAGAGGGGCAGCCGTCCAGGTGGCCGCCGGTGGCGGCCCTGGCCACCAGCAGTCCATTAGAGAGAAGATAGGGGAGGGAGAGAGAGGGTAGAAGAAAGAGAGATGAGAGACAAAGAGTAATAGTGGAGGGGGCGGCTGCCCCTCCTCTATCCATGGCCTGGCAAAGCCAGGCCGTGGCCCTGCCCTAGCCGTGTGGCCATGGAGCGCCATAGGGTGGTGCCGGCCGCCGGAGGCCGGCGCAGGCTAGGGGTGGCCACCGACCATCCCAAGGAGGAGGAGAAGGGGGGTGTTTGGGATTAAAAGGAGGAGAAGAAGATGAAATTGGTAGGGTTTTGGTGGTGGTGGTCCTGGACAGAGAAGGAACGGTCGCCGGGGTTTGGTGGGGCTATCGCCGACGAGGAGGAGGTGACTAGAGGTGGTTCTAGTGGTGGTGGTGGCCGGTTGGTGCCCAAAGGAGAGAGAGAAGGAGAGAAAGGTGAGAAGGAAAAAATTAGAGAGAGACAGAGAGACCAAGGAGAGTGAGTGAGGAATTTAAGAGCGAGAAGATTTGAGAAGAGGGAGAGGAAATTTGAGAGGGGATGGGGATGGCCCTTGCGTCGCCAACCACAGAGAAGAGGAGGAAGAGAAAGAAAAAAAGAAAAAAAGAAGAAAAGAAAAAGGAGAAGAGAGGAAGGAAAAAGAAAAGAAAAAGAAAAAGAAAAAGAAAAAGAAAAAGAGATTGATAGAGAGTGATAGATGGGAGAGGAATTTAATGAAGGGAGTGGGTCGGTTGGTGGAGTGGGGGAAAAGGAAAAAGAAAAAGAAAAAAGAAAGAAAGAAATGAAAGATAACTTAAAATAATAATATTAAAATAATGTCAGAAAATATTGACTGTTCCAGAAAAATCTCCAAAAATACCCAGAGATAGAAAATATCATCTTGAAGAATAATATGAAATCAAATTTTAGAAATAAAATCTTGTTTTCAAAATAAAAATTCTAAAATCTACCAGCGATTCTGGCCAACACCAAATCCAACCGAGTTTTGATAATTTCAGAAAATGCTTCAAAAATATATTAAGGTAGAAAAAATAATTTTAAGAAATAATATGAAAGTGAATTTTAGCAATTAAACTCCATTTGTATTTTAAAATTCCTGAAATCGGCCAGCCATACCGGTCGACATCAAAACAGGATGAACTTTGATAAATTCAGAAAAATCTCAGAAAATAAATTAAAGTAGAAAATATGATTCTAAAAAGTAATGTGAAAGTAGAATCTAGAAATTTAACTCCAATTGTAATTTAAAAATCCAGGAATCGACCAGTGACACGGTCGACACCAGTTCTGAAGATTTTACAGAATAATTCTGAAAAATTCAGAAAATCATAAAAAATCTAAGTTATTGGAAAATAATGTTTGAAACTAAAACTGATCAAATTTGATGATGAAAAAGATCAAATCGAGCAATACACTAGGATCGGGTCCTCGGTTCAGACTAGCGCTGACTCTGAGTCCATGAATTCGGATCTAATGCAAAACGATCACATAAATATTCATAAAATAAAAACAATTATGAGAAGCAAATTGAAAAATATGATCAAAAAATCAGAATACGCAACCGAGTATGTATTCTGGGAGCGGGATGTTACAGTTGCGCCAATTTTTGCTCTTTTCTTCTAATTTGCTTTTGACCTAAAATCTGTCAAATAACATTAACAAAATACTCATGTAGTATTAAATGTGGCAAATAATATACATAAAAAGTGATGTAAAACATGTATATAAAGCACACACATTACTGATTCAAAAATCCTTTCTGTGATCTCAGCGTCGGTGCTGGCTGTTAATCGAGATACCAAGCCCGATTTTTCTCTCAGATCCTAGAAGAGGTAGTTAGCCCATGACATTTGCTTAACTCCTCCAGACCTCCATCCGGTCACTTGGGCGCCAATGTGAAAATGGCACAAGACCTCCTAGTAGGTCTCATACGCCTGAGGAGCATCCCTCTTCAATAAATATAATTCTTCAGTACTGGGGATATATTCCTCATATGGCAACTCCCCCATAGACATCCCTAAAACTTCAAACATCTCATGCAGGGCGAATTTCATTTCCCCGACTGGAGTAAAAAATGTGCAAGTATCTGGATTATACTTCTCGAGGATTGCAAAGAAGTTATAATGGTTCGGGGCAACTCCATAGCACACGGCCCTGACTGTAGGATATAACTCGCACTGGAGCAGTGGTTACTCCAATTCTTTGAGGATGAAACATACCATTTTCACCCACCAAGAGGTTATTGTTGAGTACACCCATTCAGGCACCAGAAAGTCAGACTGAGGAAATTCACCCTTTATTTTCATGAATCGGCTGATGAAAGTTGCAGCTTACTTAGGAGTCTCGCCTGTTGGAAACTTGTGTTTCATCAAGTGTGGGTAGTTCAAGAATCTCCCTACTGTGGCTGACAGGAAAAGCAATACGATTAGAGATCCTCCCAATCGCGACACCTGACTGTGCCCTAACCAAACCCCAGTCCATATATCGAGGGAGACACATGGACTGTAGATATGATAACGAAAATATTTGTTCCATGTTAGGGAGGAAGAAATGACGCTTCCCAATTTGACGGAGCCACTTGCAGTTCCTGTCAAATAAAACCTTCTCGTTTTTTCAATAGCATCTCCAAAAGGAACACTGGCTTCTTGAGCAGACGACGATTGGTGGACTCAAATCTCCCATCCTAGATGAGTTCTCGCAGCATAGAGGCAGTACCCTTAATTAAGCGGGCTTGGTGCTCCTTATTTGTTCCGGTGAATGCAGGGACTATTTTCCACAGGCTAAGGAGGAGGTTAAATTCAACACCGCCAATATGACTGAAGTGATTTTTCTTGGTCAAGGGATTTTAGGAGTACCTCACTGTAAAGAGGAGAACACAAAGTTAATACTTTGAAGATAATGAAATTACACTAAATGTTGGAGTTCAAACGTGGGGCTCAATACATGAGACCTGTGATTAAAACGCGAGGCTCACATTTGAACTCCATACTTAGAAAATATTTCTATGTCTTGAGACTTAAACACGAGTCTCACAAATGAGACCAGCATTCAGAAGTCTCAAGACGAGGAGTCCCCTGGACTCGCGTTCAATTCACAGACGCGAAGGCCACGTTGATAAAAAAAATGCCAAGATCACCAGGCCCGTGTTCCGCTCATCAACGCGAGAACCACGTTCACAAATTAAACGCGAACCAGCGAGATCCACGTCAACTGTTTAACTTCAACAAGAGTTTTAAAAACTTCAAGAAGAAATTAAAAGACAGTGTCTCTTCATGTTCGTAATGGCGGAAGCCATTCTACTTACTAGAAATGGGGGCTTCGTGAGGAGAACCACCCACGGTGGTCGGAGCAGCGGCGACGCTCGATGAAGCAATGGTTTGCTTAGGTTTTGGGGCCATCTCGACGGTGAAAATCTTTGAAAAGATTTGAAAAAGCTTGAAACTTTATGGGTTCTAAGAAGGCTTGAGAGCTTTTGATTTTCAAACACGGGTCTAATCGAAAGAGATAAACAATCAAGTGAATTGACTGTTGAAAGACCCGGGATTTTAATAGGCTCTTTTGTGGCTGAGATATGCGGCGCGTATTTTGAGCTCAATTTGAGCCGAACACGCGTCCGACACGGTACTCGTGTCCGCGCATGGAAGCATCCAACGCGTTCTTCGCATTTTAAACTGAGAGTCACATCTCAAAGCCACGTCTCAACATAAACTGAGAGTTGCATCTCAACACCATTAATTGAGGGTCGTGTCTCTACAAAAACTGAGTATCGCGTCTCAACTTCATTGAAACTCGTGTCTACACTTGATCTGCATGGCGATCGCATCTATAAGGATCGTGTTCTCTCACATACAAGGAGAATGTCCCTATTTCTGTAATCAGTTCAACAATACACTGACAAAACTAACTGACAGCTCTACTCAATAGTACACCGATAAACAAACCAGAGCTCATAGCAAGTGCTAGACTGTGTTGCTAAGATACTTGTGATTATCTTTCTTGGATGAAATACCCCTACAGGGGGAAAAAGGTCTTTTGCTAATCAAATGCTATTTTAAAACTACTTATGATGAATTATGCAAATGGTCACTCAAAATAAGAATTGAAGCCGAATTCCCCGTGAAGGGCTCTAAAACTTCTCCTCTTTGATTCCTCTAGATAATAAATTGAGGTGCTCAATTTCCTCCTTATTGAGATGAGTATAAGCCGATAGTGAAAGTGATGAATAAAATGCAAGCAATGAAATTAAGCAAGATGAACAACTACACAAGTATGAAATGTAAAAAACCAATAGAGAGCAAGACACAAGCAATCACAAACACAAGAGAATTATTTTGAGGTTTGAGGCACTACTCTACGTCCCCGCCTTCACCACTATGAAGGATTTCACTATGCTCTAAGGGATCTTCCATAAAGGGACCTTATTACAAAGGAATTACAACTTGGTCTATACAAGATCAGAGTACATAACTCCGTCAACTCAACCCTCTACATAAGAGGTAGCACAAAGCCAATTGAGCTTACAAAGCTCTTAGTAATTGAACAAGATCACAAACACTTTCTCTTACAACTTCCTCTAGAGTAGAATATGAAATGTAGCTCAAGAAGTCAAGTGAGAGATGAAATTCAGTAAGAAAGAATAGAAGAGTTTTAAAACCAATTGAAATTAGCTTTGGAAAGAAAGAACTTGAAGATTAGAAGGTAGAAAAACTCTTCTCTTTTGAAACAAACTTGAAAACTTGTATAAACTTCTTATCTTAAAAACCAAAACTAATGACTCATATATATAGGCAATGAATAAATATCATTTGTAAATCATACCAGGTCATTTGGGGTGTGTTTAGACATTTGGAAACCAAAATACCTGTTGAAATCCACTAAAAACAAAACAAATTAAACAAACTAGCCATTATAGCCAACTGGCAGGCTGTCGGTCGACCGACAGCTCATCCATAAAAGAGTCGATGGCTTCGGTCGACTTGCCGGTCGACCGCTCGGCAGTTCGAAAGAAAAAATCAAAAGGTCATGGTCGACCGACCCTAACCAAGAGTTAGATTCTCTTATTCAATTGACCAAATCATATATATCTCATGAAGCATACCAAATATATAAGTGTTGACACTCGAAATCTATAAAGCTAAAAAATTCTTATGAAAACAATGTCATTAGTAAACAAATGAAGTGTGAGTGTACAAGAATCATGTAAATAGCATTTTCATGAAAAAAATCAATAAGGCTCAAGATAAACATGAATTTCTTTTTATCAAAAACATGAAAATCATAAAAATTTATTTTCATTAAAAACAAACTTCAAGGCATGTGTATGTTCTATCAATACGAAAAATATACATACATATCCTAAACACAAAAGAGTCTGTAATAGAATTTGCATGAAGGCAAGAGACTCAAGAGTATACATGTATATCTATTAGTTTTGAACAAGAATTACATATACATGAAGCAAAACATGCATAAAAATAGGCAAAATAAGTATAAATGAAGGAATCATCAAAACTAGGTTATACATGTACATGTAATGAGTACAAATGAGCAATGAAGTATAAATATATAAAAATCAAATGTTGCTCACTACTTGTTCAAATATATACACAAGTTTTAATGAAAACTACATCTAAACAAGTATACACCACATGAAGCACAATCAAAACATATATCATAAAAACATGCTAAATTTTTTTAATGTAAAAGCATGTAAATAAGATAGGAGTTTAGAGATAGTTACCAATGAAAGTACACCTAGAGGGGATTGAATAGGTGTAAGGCTAATCTAGTGACAAAAATAATGCGGAATTTAAAAACTAATGCAACACACTTAGTGTAACCAAAGAGTGTAGCTGAATTCCGGTGAAGGGCTCTGAACTATCTCCTCGAAATTCCTCTAAATAAGAGTTGAGGTGCTATATGAAACTCTCTTGGTTTAACACAAGTATGGCACACAAACAAACAACACAAGCATATATATGATATGAACAATATGAAATGATGCAAGGCACAATATGAGAGAGAGAGAGTTAGAGATAGTGGATCAAACACAAACACAAGGATATGTTTCGAGGTTCGAGCACTCAGCTCTACGTCTCCGCCTTCACACAGAAGGATTTTCAATATCATCCACACAAGACTTTCCACACAGGGAACCTCCACTGAGGGTTTGGGCAAATACAACTAGAAGTACACAACTCCTCTCTCTAACAATACAACCTCTCACTAGAGGTAAGGCACAACACAAATCACCTCTACACTTAGAGGGATGGGCACTTAGCCAAACAGCAATCACCTCACACTTGAGGGATTCCAACTCAATCACTTCTCACTAGAGGGATGCAAACACTACTTCCACAATCACCTCTCACTAGAGAGATATCACAAAGTATGAAAGGTTACAACACTTGGTGGTCTCAACCCCAAACCAATTTTCTCACAAAATAATTCCTAATAGATAGGATAGATAGAAAAGCTCAAGTGTGAGAAAACAAAGAGTTTGAAAATCAAAAACATAAAGAAATACTCTTGGGAAAAAACTCTAGATTTGAAATATAAATAAAGATCAAAACAACTTCCCAAAGACTTTCTTTTTCTTTGAATTTTTCAACCTTTTAAAACAAATAAAGATGAAATATTTTGGCGCTAAAACTCTTTTAAGAACTTGTATTTAAACACTAGAAAGAATGAGAAATTAGCTCTTCAAATTGTTGTGAAAAATAGCTCAAAAGTAGGGTATTTATCCCCCCAAACAAATTCTGCCCGTTGGCAGAAACAAAGGTCATAAATGACTTTCCGGTCGACCGGCCCAACGGTCATTTTTTATAACCATTGTGCCACTGGTCAACCGCCCGGTCGACCGGGCCTCAAAACAGAGAGCAATGGCTCTCTATCCAGTCGACCGCCCGGTCGACCGGAAATGGATACGGAGAGCAGAGCTCTCTGCCGGTCGACCGACCGGTTGACCGAGGCCATTTCCAGAGAGCAAAACTCTCTGGACGGTCGACCGCCCGATCGACCGGCCCACCGGCCCAAGCTAGCGTGCACGCTTGTGCACGTCGGTCGACCGAACCGGTCGACTGACTTCTACAGCGGTCGACCGTCCAATCGACCGGCAGAAGACCAATCCAGCAAATTAGGGATTTAAAAACTTGGGTTTTTGCCTTCTAAAAAATCTCATAAAATACACATAAATTTCACAAAAATATGTTTTTTATTATATCTTTGAAATACAAATATGTGTGAGTAAAATTCAACACATATTTTAAACAATTTGAACCATTTTTGTGTTCTTGACAATTTGCCTTAAACAAAAAATCGTATTTTCCAAAAACTAGAATTTTTAAATAGAAAACCGTTTTCTCCAAAACACATGTAAATACAAAAACATGATATTGAAACAACTTTTAAGCATGTTGTATATAGATAGAATCCAATATACATAAATGATATTATATCTATATTTTTGACATAAAAACCAAGATCGGTTAAACCGAAAAACCAAAACATGAAACTTTAAACTTGTGTGTGTATATTGTGAACTTGAGCATATCAATACTATCTAATCTTTACACAAGATCTAAACACAATCTTAAACTAAACAAACCGAGGTCTTCTTGTAGAACATCGTCTTCAAGTCGACTCGATCCAAACGTGACCACCGAGCTTGACACCAACCGAGTGCTAGATGCGTTCTTGACGCTTGAGCTCTTGAATCATCATGTGAAAGCTCCAAAAACACCTTTGTTGAAGCTAATCACTACTAATATCTTGATCAAATATCTAAAACTAAATATCATAAGATTATTAGTAAATTATAACTACATGAGTTAATCATCATCAAAACTAGAGTGAAGGGGCTCTGGGCCAACAACCAAACCATAAGAATTATACTCTAAGTCTCCCAAATTTGGTGGTCCTCCGACCAAACTTTCTTAATAGCGGTGCATCGATTTTGTATGTCCATCTAGCCCATGCATCCACCACCAAGGCACCAAATCTCTCACGTCATGTGAGAGCCCACACCTACATCAAACACAAGAGGTGGGGATTTTGATACCCATTTTCTTTTGGGTCCACGGGGGTTAACATTGTTTGGAACCCAAACATTTTTATTAGCAAAATTAATATAGTTTATCTTATCAAAACAAAACTTTGCTAAATGGTCTTTGCGGTCGCAATGTATACACTTGTACACTCTAGAATGCACATGAGAATGAGTGTGATCATGATGTGCAAAGTGTGCACATGTATGCCGTGGGTGATGTGCATGTACATGTAGAGCTTGTTTCTTTTGAAATAAGGTTTCTAATCTATTATGATTAAATGCACAATTGCTCAAAGTTGAGCTTAAACAATCTATCCTATTTTTTAAAAATTTAATCTCATTTTTATCAATGGTTGCATGAAAAGCATGGTGAGAATGAGAATCAACAATCTTGTTCTTTTTAGAAACATGTTCCTTTTCCTTTGAAACAATTTTTCTTTTTAAAGAGTTGTTTTCTTTTAAAGCAATTTGCTTTTCTTTTTTCACCAAAATAGTCTTATTTTTCAAAGAAGTATTTCCTTCACAAAGATCATTTAATTTATAAGTCAAGGAAATATTATCCTTTTTCAACATATCATTTTCTTTAGAAATATTTTCCATTTATTTTCAAAAGAATCTTTTTCTTCTAAAATAGAATCGTATTTCTTTTTTAATCTTTTATTATCCTTTTTAAGCAAGTCATATTTTTCAAGAAGATGTTGACAAAATGATTCAAGCTCATCATAAGATATGTCAACATCTTCTTCTAGCTCGGATTCAGAGTTTACCTCAAGGGAATTATCACCTTGGATCATGTAGCATAAGTTGGAAGCATCACTTCTATCATCCGAGTTGCTCCCCGCATATTGCTCTTATTCGCCAAGGGAGACTATAGTGTTCCATACTACAAAAGCCGAATCAAAGTTAGAAACCCTAGATAAATATTCATTATTTAGGGTTGACTTTAAAGCATGGATGGCTTTTGCATTAGCCTCTAGATGTTTGCCATTTAAACAATATGAATCTTTAATAGTGGCAAAATAAACATGAATACTTAGGGCTTTGAGGTACAATGACATCTTAACCTTCCAAGTTTGGATGTTAAGAATATCAAAAGTGAAAGGTATCATGAAATTCATGTGTGTGTACAAATATTATGTTTAGCTATAAATGAGGATTTTTAACTTAAGGTTGTTAGACCCAAATCAAGAGCACCAAGCTCTGATACCAATTAAAATCACCTAGAGGGGGGAATAGGTGACTAGCAAATCTAATGATGAATTAATGCGGAATTAAAACTATTTATGCAAAGTAAAAACTATTAAGCTAGACACACTAAGTATAATACAAGAGTGTAGCAGAATTTTCAGTGAAAGACTCTAGACTATCTCCTCAAGATTCCTCTAGATAAGAGTTGAGGTGCCGCTATGACTCTCTTGGTTGAATACAAGTGTGAGTAAACAATCCCAAGCATATAACAATTAGGTACAAGATATATCAAACACATAAAGATAAAGACAATATAAGCATGCAAGATATAAACACAAGTGAGAGACAGAGAGAGCAATAGCAAACACGGGAGATTTGTTTCGAGGTTCGAGCACCATTGCTCTACGTCCCCGCCTTCAACACTATGAAGGATTTTCACTAAAAACTGATCCCACCAGATCACTCGGTGCTGCAACACCTATAATAAGTTCACACTAGAACTCCTTAGACTCACTAGTCCCTCTCTTGTTCCCGCAAGAACTACACACTGTTGGCCCAAAGGCCTTCCACTCTACTTTTGATGATGATTAACTCATGTAGTTATGTGTACTAATAATATTGTGATTTTAGTTTCAGACTATTAATCAAGATGTTAGTAGGTGATTAGCTTCAACAAAGATGGTTTGAAGCTTTCACATGGTGATTCAAGAGCCCGAGCGACAAGATCATATATAGCACTCATTGGAGTCAAGCTCGGTGGATCACGAAGTTTTGGATCGAGTCGGCTTGGAGATTGCGCTCTACAAGAAGACATCGGTACCTAGTTTAGTTTTGTGTTTAGATCCATTTGTAAAAATTAGAATAGTATGATATGCTCAAGTTCACAACACACACGTTTCATGTTTTGAATATTAGTTTTCGGTTTTTCCGTTTTTGGTTTAACCGATCTTGGTTTCATGAATAGATAGGTCAAAAAAAGTTTAAATGGTTTTATGTATAGTAGATTCATTCTATATACATGCATGCTTAACTTCCTAGACAAACTTAGTTTTGACTACTTATTCATGTGTTTTATGTTTTGGTATTTTTAACAAAACAAATTTTGGAATTAAAGTCGAAAACATGAATATATATATGTTTCTTGTATATTGGATTATATCCATATGCAACATGCTTCAAAGTGTTTAAATATCATGTTTTTGTATATAGATGAGTTTTGGACAAAACGTATTTTCAATTCAAAAATCCAAATTTTGGAAAATACAGTTTTCGACTTTTGGTAAAAATGATAAGACACAAAAATGTTTCAAAATGTGTGTTATTTGTGATGAAATTTTTATCACAAGTTTATATTTCAAAATAAAATGATAAAACTATTTTTGTGTATTTTTACAAGTTTTTATGTATTTATTAGAATATGTTTTTACCCAGTTTTTCTGACCCAGAACAGTGGCTGAAGGCCAGGTCGGTCGACCGCACGGTCGACCGAACCAAGGGCCGGTCGACTTGACGGTCGATCGACGTGCATAGCCCTGTGCACGTCTGGCAGACACTCGGGACGGTCGACCGGCCGGTCGACCGGACCAGAGAGCAGTGCTCTCTGTTTTTGGGCGGTCGACCGGTAGCTGCCAGCGGTCAAATGTGACCATTGGACGGTCGACCGACCGGTCGATCGGTAGTTCATTTCTGGCAATTTCTGCTGCCAACGGCTATATTTTTTCTGGGGACTATAAATACCCCATTAATGGCCTGTTTTCTTTAAGAATTTTTGGACGAAATTTCTGAACTTTCTCTAGTGTTTTCACAGCAATCAAAAGAAGTTTTTGGGCTTTAATTGAACAATCCATTTGGTGTTTTTGCTAGGGTTTGGAAAATCAAGAAAGGGTTTTTGGGAAAAGATTTTGATTCAACTTCTTTATCTTGGTTTCTAGTTTTTCCCAAAGATTTTCTTTGAGATTTTGATTTTCATTCCTTTGGTTTTTCTCCACACTTGAGCTACATCTACTATCTTATTCTATAGGATCCTTGTGTGAGAAAAAAATTATTTGTGGTTGTTTGTTAGACCACCAAGTTGTAAACCCTTCATTTGCTTGGCTTTGTGCCTTTCCCTCATTGTGTTGAGGAGGTTGTGCAAGTGGGTTGTATCCCTCAAGTTGTGAGGTGATTCTTGTGTTGCTTTGTGCTAATCCCTCAAGTTGTGAGGTGATTGTTTGTTGGTTTGTAGTTGTGCCTCAAGGAGGAGGTTGTGTTTTAAGAAGAGGAGTTAGGTACTCCTTGTAATTGTTATTGCCCCAAATCCTCGGTGGAAATTCCCTTTGTGGGAGTCCTTT
Organism: Agave tequilana; assembly: GCA_038442645.1. Lineage (NCBI taxonomy): Eukaryota > Viridiplantae > Streptophyta > Magnoliopsida > Asparagales > Asparagaceae > Agave > Agave tequilana. Next base: position 41,486 of record JAVJIF010000713.1, on the reverse strand, counting down.
GTGGACAAGCTAGTGGACTTGAAATCCTTCTGTGTGAAGGCGGGGATGTAAAGCTGGGTGCTCGAACCTCGAAACATATCTTGTTGTTTGCGCTTGATCCCTTGACTCTTACTCTATCTCTCTCTTTACTTTGTGCCTTGCATTATTTCACATTGTTCATTCATACTTATATGCTTGGCTTGGTTGTGTGTGCATCACTCATTTAGTGTAATTGCAATTAGTTTTAAATTCCGCATTAAGTTGACTAGATTAGCATTATCACCTATTCACCCCCTTCTAGGTGATTTCAATTGGTATCAGAGCCTCCGCTCCTGATATTTAGGTTTAACCACCTAGGAGTGAGATCTTGGTTTGCTAATCTTCATTTGCATTATTCATTTGCACACATATAGTTGCACTCATGGATAACCCTCCTATGTTTAATTTTTCTATACATGATATTTGGAAGGCCAAGATGAGTAGTCATTTAAAAAGCCTAGGACATCTAGTTTATCAAGCCACTACTCAAAAATCCTACCCAAATGCTAGCAAGCATAAAAAGGCTAATGCATTAGCACTTAAAACACTTAGAGCATCTCTAAATGAAGATCTTCTACATGTGTTTGATAATTATGATTCGGCTTTTGCAGTTTTGAGCATTTTGACTTCTCTCGAGCTTCCAAGGATCATTAACAAGTTGAGGAGATCTAGGAGAGACAAGTCCGACGAGCATTGCCTCATGGTCCAAGGGAAAGACTCCCTTGAGGTACAATCGGATTTTCAACTAGATGATAGCTCTAGTTCATATTGCTATGGGTGTTTGGAAGTTCAAAAGAAGAAATGAAGGATTTGTGCTCAACTTTTGAATCGATTTGCAAGAGAAGGAAGAGATTACTAGTGAACGTGACTCACTAAGATCTCAACTAGACCTTGCCCTAAAAGAAATTGATGTTTTGAAAAGCAAAAATGATTGTGATGATGTTGTGAAAAACAATGAGGTTTTATCTTCTAAATTAGATTTTGTTTTAAAAGATAACCTTACTTTGAAAAATGAAATTGATTTCATTACAAAAGAATTGGATTTAGTTTTAAAGAAAAATGAATCTTTGAAAATTGATATTGATTCTCATGTGTGCCATGCTAGTATAGCTTCTTCTTCTTGCACATCTTTTGCATGCTCCACTTTATCTTCTATTATTGAAAATGACATAAATATTTTGAAGAAAAGTGTAGATTGTTTGGGTTCCACTTTGAGCCAATGTACTTTGAATCATACACGCTTGGAAACCTTGGTTCACAAGAAACAAGTTCCATCTTTACATGTACACCCATCATGGCATACACATGCTCATCACGGACACAATCATAACATGTATGCTAATGTGTACACTTGTACACATTGTGGTCGAAAAGGCCACCTTGCTAGATTTTGCTATGATCGTTTACATGTTGAAAATTTAGCAAATAATCTTGTTTGGGTTAGGAAAGATACTAACCCCTATGGACCCAAAAGAGAATGGGTACCAAAGACCACCCCTCATGTATTTGATGTAGGTGTGGGCTCTCGCATCACGTGAGAGTATTGGTGCCTTGAGGTGGATGCGTTCCAAGCTTAAAGAGAACCATTTTTGGATGCATCACTTTCAAGAAAGGTTTGGTGGAGAGGACCACCATTGGTTTGGAGAACTAGAGAGGTGCCTTCATCAGTTTTGGTATCGATCTCTAACTCCCGTTTTTATTTACATGCTTTCACATCATTGATTTATAGCATGTCATATTTGATTGTTCATTATGCTTATGCCATGTGGTTTAGATTAGAGATATACATGTTTAGTCATTTGAGACACCCATAGACATATCTTTGTGTTCTCACCTTGTTTTTAACTAATATGTATGCTTTAGATCTAATGCACATGCATATACATAATGATCATATGAATGTTTATGATGTTTTGTTTTGATGACTCATGTTTTGTTTAGTATGTTGAATGCCATGTTTATTAGACCTTGACATGCATGTATAGCTTTTGAGATCACCCATGTTTATATGGACCCATTTGTTATGTTCTCACCATTCGTTTGGCTATTATGTATATCATGATTCTAATAGCATGTGATTTACTTCATGATCATTTTTATGTCTATCATGTTGATTTATGTGTCGTTTTATGCTTCATGATTTGAATATATGTTTAGATGTTAGTTTTCATGAAAACTAAGATTTATACTTGTACATAGAATGGGCCACAAGTAAATCCTTTTATGTTTGTGCTTGAATGCCTATTTGTACCCATTAGATGTGCTAGTATAGTCTAGTTTTGATGATTCATGCATTCTAACTTGTATTCCCTATTTGGACATGTTTTATGATCATGTGTTTTAACTTCATGTATATGTCTATCTTGTCCAAACTATTGATTATACATGTACATCCTTGAGCCACGTGCCTTCATGCATATACTTTTGTGGACTCATTATGTTTAGGATATGTATGTATACTTTAGTTTGTACATGACATACATATGCCTTGAAGTTTAAATCGTTTTGATGAGTTTCATGTTTTTAGGTAATTTCAATTGGAGATGAAAATTTAGTTTATCATGTTTTCATGTTTTTTAAAGAATTTAATATGAGCTTAATTGAATATTTTCATGTTGATATGTGTCACATTACACTTGCTCACTCACTTTATTAGTTTACTCATGATTTGTTTTCATGAGACTATGATATGGGCTTTATGACTTTGAGTGTTTAGTGATCATGTGATTTACATGTGTTTCATGCAAAACAATTTTGTTTTATTCCTTACTTGAAGGATTTCGTACTAGTTTAAAAGTTTTTCCTATAACTAGTTCGTATTCTTCACTATGGTAGAGTTTTTCAAACATACTACATTTTCAAATCTATTTTTGAAAACCCCTACCTTCCAAGGGCGGTTGGTTGGGAGACCATGCCATGTATACCCTTCTTGAATATCTTTTAAACTTGTGCATAAATGGGTGGTAGGTTATATGTGGTATACACTTGAAATTATTGTTGTTTCAATTGAAATCATTGGATTCTTTCAATAGGTATCAATATTGACATTTTTGTATACTCATATATTTGTATGTATGCATGCTTTCATTTCATAGAGTATCAATTTCAATTGGTATCTAATTTTTCATACATATATGTTTTTATTTGTGCTTATTATATTCATATATCTTAAAGCACAAATTTTGATCATGATAAAGCTTGTTTTATAATGACTATCTTATTTCAATTGACTAGTTTTCAATTGGTATCCATATACAAGCTTATTCATTGTTTCATTTGGTATTTCATAAAGGGGGAGAAAACTTGTATTTCATCTTTCAATTGGTATTTGATTTTCACTCCCATACTTTATGATTGAAAATTTCAATTTGGTATCATATGTTCAAAAATGAAAAATATTTACAATTGGTATCAAAATCCTTGTTTAGAAATTCAAAATTTGTTATGTTTAATTTCAATTGATATCAAGATTGTTTTCTTACAATTGGTATGTTATTTGTTTACTTATCAATTGATATCAAGATTTTTGTTTTCATTTGATATATGTTTTCATAAAACATGTTTAATTTGAATTAAAACAATTTGTTATAATGCCTCGTTTACCTTTATTTCAATTGGTATCATTTGATATAGGCATTCCTTAAAATATTTTTATACTTTATTTCAATTGATATCATTTATGCACTTCATTGACATTTTTTAATTGGTATCATGTTTTATGTCACCCCTTTATTGATTCTTTGTTTTGACAAAAAGGGGGAGAACATTTGTTTACTTTTACCCCTTTGTTGATGATTGACAAAAAGAGGGAGAAGAATTTGAGTTTGTAGTTTATATGCATGTTTGTGTATGCATGTTTTTATGTTTTATTAAAGTTCAATTGGTATCAAAAGCATTATTTAATATGTTTATTTTTGATATCAAGAGCTTCATTAGTTTTGTTGGTATCAAGAGCTTCATTAGTTTTGTTTTTGCAAATTGGTATCAAGAGCTTGTTTTGAAAATGTATGTGTTTTATTTAATTGGTATCAAGAGAATGTTTTGAAAATTTATGTGTTTTATGCATGTTGATGCATACATGTTTATGAACATTCATTGCATACTTAATTGTTTATCTTGATGCATGAGTTAAGGGGGAGCTTTCTTGAAACTTAACTTTAATCCATGCATATATAACTCCATGAGTTTTGTGATCATCTAAAAGGGGAGATTGTTGGCCCAAAGGCCTTCCACTCTAGTTTTGATGATGATTAACTCATGTAGTTATGTGTACTAATAATCTTGTGATTTTAGTTTCAGATTATTAATCAAGATGTTAGTAGGTGATTAGCTTCAACAAAGATGGTTTGGAAGCTTTCACATGGTGATTCAAGAGCCCGAGCGACAAGATCATATATAGCACTCATTGGAGTCAAGCTCGGTGGATCACGAAGTTTTGGATTGAGTCGGCTTGGAGATTGCGCTCTACAAGAAGACATCGGTACCTAGTTTAGTTTTGTGTTTAGATCCATTTGTAAAGATTAGAATAGTATGATATGCACAAGTTCACAACACACACGTTTCATGTTTTGAATATTGGTTTTCGGTTTTTCCGTTTTTGGTTTAACCGATCTTGGTTTCATGAATAGATAGATCAAAACAAGTTTAAATGGTTTTATGTATAGTAGATTCATTCTATATACATGCATGCTTAACTTCCTAGACAAACTTAGTTTTGACTTACTTATTCATGTGTTTTATGTTGGTATTTTTAACAAAACATATTTTGGAATTAAAGTCAAAAACATGAATATATATATATATATAATATATATATATATATATATATATATATATATATATATATATATATATATATATATATATATATATATGTTTCTTGTATATTAGATTATATCCATATGCAACATGCTTCAAAGTGTTTAAATATCATATTTTTGTATTTAGATGAGTTTTGGACAAAACGTATTTTCAATTCAAAAATTCAAGTTTTGGAAAATACAGTTTTCGATTTTGGTAAAAATGATAAGACAAATAAATGTTTCAAAATGTGTGTTATTTGTGATGAAATTTTTATCACAAGTTTATATTTCAAAATAAAATGATAAAACTATTTTTGTGTATTTTTACAAGTTTTTATGTATTTATTAGAATATGTTTTTACCCTGTTTTTCTGACCCAGAACAGTGGCTGAAGGCCAGGTCGGTCGACCGCACGGTCGACCGAACCAAGGGCCGGTCGACCTGACGGTCGACCGACATGCACAACCCTGTGCACGTCTGGCAGACACTCGGGACGGTCGACCGGCCGGTCAACCGGACCAGAGAGCAGTGCTCTCTGTTTTTGGGCGGTCGACCGAGCGGTCACCGGTAGCTGCCAGCGGTCAAATGTGACCGTTGGACGGTCGACCGACCGGTCGACCTGTAGTTCATTTCTGGCAGTTTCTGCTACCAACGACTATATTTTTCTGGGGACTATAAATACCCCATTAATGGCCTGTTTTCTTTAAGAATTTTTTGGACGAAATTTCTGAACTTTCTCTAGTGTTTTCACAGCAATCAAAAGAAGTTTTTGGGCTTTAATTGAACAATCCATTTGGTGTTTTTGCTAGGGTTTGGAAAATCAAGAAAGGGTTTTTGGGAAAAGATTTTGATTCAACTTCTTTATCTTAGTTTCTAGTTTTCCCAAAGATTTTCTTTGAGATTTTGATTTCCATTCCTTTGGTTTTTCTCCACACTTGAGCTACATCTACTATCTCATTCTATAGGATCCTTGTGTGGGAAAGAAATTGTTTGTGGTTGTTTATTAGACCACCAAGTTGTAAACCCTTCATTTGCTTGGCTTTGTGCCTTTCCCTCATTGTGCTGAGGAGGTTGTGCAAGTGGGTTGTATCCCTCAAGTTGTGAGGTGATCCTTGTGTTGCTTTCTGCTAATCCCTCAAGTTGTGAGGTGATTGTTTGTTGGTTTGGAGTTGTGCCTCAAGGAGGAGGTTGTGTTTGTAAGGAGAGGAGTTGGGTACTCCTTGTAATTGTTATTGCCCCAAATCCTCGGTGGAGGTTCCCTTTGTGGGAGTCCTTCGTGGACAAGCTAGTGGACTTGAAATCCTTCTGTGTGAAGGCGGGGATATAGAGCTGGGTGCTCGAACCTCGAAACATATCTTGTTGTTTGCGCTTGATCCCTTGACTCTTACTCTATCTCTCTCTTTACTTTGTGCCTTGCATTATTTCACATTGTTCATTCATACTTATATGCTTGGCTTGGTTGTGTGTGCATCACTCATTTAGTGTAATTGCAATTAGTTTTAAATTCCGCATTAAGTTGACTAGATTAGCATTATCACCTATTCACCCCCCCCTCTAGGTGATTTCACACACCGCAAGCACACTAGCTTGCCGAGGCCGTACTTCTACACCGAGCTTTCACTAGAACTCGAAACAACGCGAACCCGCAAGTCTGCCTCCTCAAATACAAAGTAGAATACTTTGTGATCACAACACTTTGATCTCCTAAAATATTCTCACAACAAAAATCCCTATAAGATTGATATAGCAATGGATAGCTCAAGTGTGTGTGAGAAAATTAGGATTGATTTGGTGGTGAAAAAGAAATCTCTTTTTCAAAACACTCTTGAAAAGCTCTCCTTTTGATATGAAAGTTTTAGCTCTAAAACATGTGGAGATAAACATTGAGATATGCAGGAAAAACTAGCCCAAAAACTCTCTTGAAATCTTGTAGAAAACAGTCTAAGGGAAGCTCCTTTTATAGGCTTTCAAAATATGGCTGTTGGAGTTCAAATCAGCAGCTGACGCTGCTGTCGGTCGACCGCCCGGTTGACCGGCCAACGGTCAGATTTCTGACCGCTGTGCAAGCGGTTGACCGGCTGGTCGACCGTAAACTGGCAAATGACCCAGCAGTCGACCGCCCGGTCGATCGGGCCATTTCCAGAGAGCAGAGGCTCTCTGGCGGTCGACCGGCCCTTGGTGTGCACGTTTGTGCACATCGGTCGACCGCCCGATCAACCGACTTCTGGCTCGGTCGACCGCCCGGTCGACCGACTTCTGGCTCGGTCGACCAGCCGGTCGACCGGGAGAAGGCCAGTCCAACATTTTTTGGGATTTAAAACATGATCTTTTTACTTCAATAAATTCTCATAAAATCTACAAAAATAAGTTCATTGATATACTTTGATATACAAACATGTTTGATTAAAAATCAAAACATATTACAAATATTTTGAACTATTTTTTAATATTGAAGTTTTGCCTTAAACAAAAATCTGTATTTTCAAAAAACGATTTTTTCAAAATTTTTCCAAATACAAAAACAAGATATTCTAAACACTTTTAAAGCTTAGTGTGTATGGATATGATCCACTACACATATGAGATGAAATATCTATGTTTTTGACAATACCTCTAAAATAAGTTTTGAGAAAACACATGTATATTTTGTATCTTAAAATCAAACCGGTATTTTTCAAAATGAAAACTCTTTTATGAAAACACATATAAATCTTGTGTGTGAATGTATATGAACTTGAGTAATCCACCAACTAATCTATCCTTTACATTTTATCTAAAACAAATCTTGACACTTACAAAACCCGACACAAGTCTTCTTGGAAATCTTCTCTTGAAGGTCTTCTTCCTCTTCATGACTTGGTCCAAACTTTGATCCAATGAGCTAGAGTCCTCTTCAGTACTTGATGTGATCTTGACGCGCGAGCTCTTGAATCAACACGTGCTAGCTCCAAAACTTTGACTTGAAATCCTTTGTTGAAGTGAAACACCAACTAAGATCTTAATCAAATATTTGAGACTAATTTAAACACAAGATCATTAATATTATAACTACATGAGTTAATCATCATCAAAACTAGAGTGATGGGCCTTTGGGCCAACACTAACTTGCTCATGTGTCGAAGATGCATGTGCAAAGTCTTGTAGTATCCTCCTTCTCTGTTGATGCTGAAGCATCACTAATAATAATGCTTCATGTCAATTTGTACAAGTTTCCTGTTCGTTCTCCTTTGAGAATCGTCATGGAGCCTTTAGTAACTTTGATTGCTCCATCTGCACCAGAAAACTTGCACCCACGAGATTTCAAAACTCCCAACGAGAGAAGATTCTTCTTCAAATCCAAAACGTGTCGAACGTTCGTCAGGGTTCGAACTTGTTAATCAAACATTCTCATACGGATGTTGCCGATGCCAACAGTCTTACACACAGCGTCGTTTCTCATCAGGACAGAGCCTCCATCATAAGACTTGTAAGTACTGAACCACTCCCTTTTTGGGCACATGTGATATGTGCACCCCGAGTCAAGTAAGCAAGCATCTCAGTATTTACCTTTTTTGACTCAGCTATTAAGACATCACATGAATCCTCATCTGCTTCTTCGACAACTCGGCTTGATCTGACTTTTCATTGGTGTAAATCACCTAGAGGGAGGTGAATAGGTGATAATGCTAATCTAGAAACTAAATGCGGAAGTAAAATAAATTTGCAACTACACTTAGTACAACCAACGAGTGTAGCTGAATTTCCCGTGAAGGGCTCTGGACTAACACCTCTTGATTCCTCTGAATAAGAGTTGAGGTGCTATATGAAGCTCTCGTGGTTAAGTACAAGTGAGGCACACAAATATAAGCCAAGCATATAATGGATATATATAACAATATGAAAGATGCAAGGCACAACACAAGCAAATATGAATGATATGAATGATGAGAATGATGCTCAACACAAATAAAGGAGAGAGAGTTTAGAGGCAATGGATCAAACGCAAACAACAAGATATGTTCTGAGGTTCGAGCCCCTAGCTCTACGTCCCCGCCTTCACCGAGAAGGATTTCTAATCCACTAACTTGTCCACCGAGGGAACCTCCACCGAGGAGGATTTGTACAACCGGGAGTACCGAACTCCTCTCTCAAACACCACCTCACAACCGAGGGGTAGGCCCGTAGCCAAACAACCACAATCCGCCTCTACCGAAGAGGGATACTGTAACACCCCGCTCCCGAAATACGTACTTAGTTGCGTATTCAGATTTTTGATCATATTTTTCGATTTACTTCCTGTATTGGTTTCGCTTTATGAATTATTTATACGATTGTTTTGCCTTGGATCTGGATTCGAGAACTCGGAGTCAGCCCTAATCTGAACCGGGAACCCGATCCTAGTGTTTTACTCGATTTGGTCTTTCTGCTATTCTAATTTGACCGATTTCTGTTTCAAACATCATTTTCTAATATTTTAGATTTTCTATGATTTTTTAGAATTTTTCAGAATTAAATTGAAAATCTTCAAAACCGGTGTCGACCAGTACCACTGACCGATTCTCGGATTTTTAATTTATAAACGGAGTTGAAATTCTAAAAACAGCTTTCCTACACTTCTTAAAATCATATTTTCTATCTAAATACTTTTTTCTGAGAATTTTCTAAATTTATCAAAATTCCCCCGGATTTGGTGTCGGCCAGTATCACTGGTTGATTCCAAGATTTTTAGTTTACTATTGGAATCAAATTTCTGAAAACCGATTTCACCAAAAATCTTTATATAATATTTATTATTTTTTTGAAAATTTTTGGAAAGCTTTCCGAGTTACTTTATTTTTCGGGCTTTTCCGGAGTTTTCGGTGTTTTTCCCCAGATACCGGAATTTATCCAGATGTTATATTTATATTCTTCTCATTTTCTCTCTTCTCATTAGACGTGAGTTTCACCAACTTGGATTCTGTATTTAATGCAGAGATCCTCTCCATACTGCATTTAATGCTTGTCCTGCAAGATCAATTCAGAGTCTTATCACCATGCCTTTTTGTCTTTTCAGGCAAACGCAAAACTCGCGTTTATCCTCCTGGACGCGGATTTTTCTCCGCATCCAGTTCATTTTTCCAAGACGCAACTTTGGTTTCATGGAGACGCAACTTTCTTTGGTGCGTCTCTTTTGGTTTTGAAAAGAAAGGCAACATTATTATAATCATTTCCATTCCTTTATATAAACCCCACTCCTTTCTCTCTCTTCATTTTTTCTTCTTCTCCTTCTTTGTTTCCTGAGAACGAAACCAGCAGCCAAGAGCTCTTGCTCCCTCCTTTGGCCACCCATTCTCCACCACTTTCCCCTCCATTTTTCACCACCAACACCACCACTTCTTTCTCCTCCATCTCCTCCTCCATCCCAACAACAACAACAACAACCACAACACCATCTACAATACCATCTTCTTCCTCCATTATTCACCAAGATATCCCATTTTCACCACCACCTTCTCCACCATCTCCACCACCACATACACCACCTTAGCCACCAACGACTACGCCATCTTTCTCTCTCTCGAACACTCTTTCTAACGAGGTATAGCTTCGTTCTCCGAAGCCTCGTTTCCAAAACTCCATTTTCACCAAATGAACTACACTTGTACCCCACAATTTGCTTGGGCTTGGAGCTTTGGTCACTTTCTCTGGCCAACTCCGGCCAACTCCGGCCGTCGCCGGTGACCGCCAGCCATCGCCGGCTACCACCCCTTCCCCTCTCTTCTTTCCTTTCCTTCTTTCCTTTTTTCTTTCCTTTCTTTTTCCTTTTCCTTCTTTTTTCTGTTTTTCTCCCAACCTGCGTCCCACTTTCCCTTTTAATTCCTTGTCTCTCTCCTTCTCTGTTAATTGCTGACGCGGATCTCACCCCCCGTTCAAGCAATTCCTTACCGCGATCCTCGCGTTCTTGTATCAACGCGACGCGGAGCTTATGCCCACGTCCGCGTTCTTCTCGTGTCCTATCTTGAACGCAGGTCCCGAAGCCCTGCGTTTTTGGCCTCTACGCGACGCAACTCCTGCGTCTGCGACTCCCGCGTCTTCATTCTCTCTTCTCCTTTTTATTTGAACGCATTGACGCATTTGGTTCCTGGATTCCGAAAATCGGGGATTTCACAGTATTTTCCGTACTTAGGCGAGTGTCCTCGCCTCCATTCGATTTTCCCCTTTTATCGGATCAACTTATATTTGCATTATGTATCACTTGACAACTGATGTGTTATCATTTACCATGCTACTACTGGACACCTGCTCCCGTTATGTTATCTCTTAACACTTACTCCTCGTTATGACATGACTTATCACCTGCCTCCTGACATATTAATACTTGACCTGTGACTTGAATACTATACTTGTTATCTTGTATTATATATACAGTGACCTGAATCTATAGTACTCATGTACTCCTGAATTCCTGATCATGTCCCGATCCTTTTATTCCTGTGAATTGCTAACTACATATTAAATTGTAATAAGACAACTTGTACCCGGTTTGGGGGAAACTGATGGGCCCTGATTAATCATGTTTATGGTGGTCTTATCGAGTCACGCGTGGCCACATACTTGAGGGATCACCTGGCGGCCACTAGGGATTCCGTGGGGTGTGTTGGCACCCCTACTCCTGTTTATTCCTGCCGGGTATGCACACGCCCTAGGCCTATTTCTATGGGATCTGCGATACTCTATTCCTGTTCGGGCGTAAATAAGTCCCGGTACCTAGCGGTACGTTCCGGCTCAGTACCGGATACTCCTGGACCGTTGTCCCGGGCATGTACGGGGCCCATTAGAAACATGATTCATTGAACTTTATCAGTTTTCAAATAACTTGCTCTATAAGTTGTGAGTCAAAGTATGTGGAATGGGACGCATACTGAAGCCTACAACTTAGACGGCCCCAATTATAATGAGATGCTAATATACCATTTGTTGTGTTGTTTTGTAACTCGGGTTGTACGCGTTCAGATTACGGTAACATGAGGTAAAGGTATATAGATAAGGGTTTCCTTGTTTGGATTATTCCTTCGAGGTACTAATCTCATGGAGCCGTGACCTAAACCTGTACAATCGGATTTGCTCGTACTCGGTTTTATTCGGTTTTGTCGGTTTTCTGTTAGTATAGGAGATATCTGGTGTTGCCTTGTCTACTTTATTTATCTCCTCGTTACCTGCTCTTATCACTTTATATCATACATGTTCCCAGCTTGATATCGATTACTGCCTCTCTACTTGTTCCTGTATGCTGATACTCGCGACACGGTTCTCAATGCATATTTTGACCTGGATTTATCGATACACATGTGCTTATCTATACTCGTCATCTGGCTTTCGCATCACCACTCGCCGGGGAGTTCTGACTCCTCTGGATCCTCATGCCCAGGTCATGGAGTTGGAGCGTGTGGATTCTCCCAGGTGTTGATCAGAGTGGCGCAGCGGTAGTGTGGATCTCCAGCAGACCATCCAGATCCCCATCCTTCCAGGCCCCCCTGCTCGGCTCTAGAGTTTTCATGTTATGACTCTGAGCCTCCTTTTGTACTGTTCATACTTGTACACCTCTGTGTATTCTCGCATTTGCGCCTGTCGGTGATGTAATATTCTTGTAATATTTGTCACCTCTGATGATAACTTTGTAATTGTACTCATATGTTGGAATATATAATGCACCTCGTGCTTCCGTACTCTGATTCTTGCCTGTACTGATGCTTAGCGTATATACGTGAGGGTATTTCTGACCTGCGTATATACGTCGCAGTAACGTCTCCGTACCCGCCAGATTGGGATGTTACAGATACAAACCAAACTCCACCTCTCACTAGAGGGAGCAAACCAACATTCTCAACCTCTACCAAAGAGGGAGCAACCCAATAATGAAAGGGTTTACAACTCTTGGAGGCTTCCACAACCTCAAACAAATCCTTTTTTCACAAAACAAAGATCCTAAATAGATAGGATAGGAGATATAGCTCAAGTTTGGAAAACAAAGTGTTTTGATCAAAGAAATTCTCTGGGAAAACACAAAAATAGATATAGAAGTTTAGATCAAAAACTAATTCTCAAAACCCTAATTTCTTTGAAATAAACAAAACACTTTAAAACAAATAAGATGGATCTTTTGAGCTCTTAAACACTTTGAAAACTTGTTTTAAAAATCAGAGAATAGAGAAATTTTTCTTGTTAAAAACCTTGGCCAAAATCCCAAAGGAATGGGGTTTATATAGGCCAAACCCTAAAACTAGCCGTTGGCTGTATTTTTCAGCCAGCACGGCTGGCGGTCGACCGGCCGGTCGACCGCCAATGGTCATAAATATAACCGTTGGAGCAACCCGGTCGACCGCAGATTTACAGAGAGCAAAGCTCTCTGTCCGGTCGACCGCCCGGTCGACCGGCCCAGTTGCCTGGCCAAACGTGCACAAGGCTGTGCACGTCGGTCGACCGCCGGTCGACCGGCTCTGGAACACGGTCGACCGGCCCGGTCGACCGCCAGCGCCTGGCAGCCAAGTTTTCTGGGTCAGAAAAACAGTTTAAAAATATTCTTAAAAATACTTAAAAATCTTCTAAAAGTCCCCAAAAATAGTTTTAACTTTTTGCATTGATATATAAACATGTAATAAAAATTTCAACTCAAATATCAAGCAATTTGAACTATTTTTGTGTCTTATCATTTTTACCACAAACCAAAAACTGTATTTTATCAAACTTGAATTTTTCTCAATAGGAAATCTGATTTTTCTTAAAACTCATGAATAGACATATCAAAATAAGTTTGTTTAAGATATGAAGCATGTATGTATATTGAACACATCTAATATACATAAAAACCATTTAAACTTGTTTTGATCTAAACTATTCATGAAAACCAAAATCCACAAAACGTGTGTGTTGTGCACTTGAGCATATCAACTATTTAATCTTTACAAATGGATCTAAAACACAAACTAAACTAGGATACCTAAGTCTTCTTCACGATCTTCCATCTTCAAGTCGACTCGATCCAAAACTTCGTGATCCACGAGCGAGACTCCAACGAGTGCAATATATGATCTTGATGCTCGGGCTTTGGAATCACCATGTGAAAGCTTTCAAACTCCTTTTGTTGAAGCTAATTACCAAATAATATCTTACTCAATGATCTGAAATTAAAATCACAAGATTATTAGTAAACATAACTACATGAGTTAATCATCATCAAAACTAGAGTGGAAGGCCTTTGGGCCAACAATCTCCCCCTTTTGATGATGACAAAACTCATGGAGTTATATATGCATGGATTAAAGTTAAGCTTCAAAGAAGCTCCCCCTTAACTCATGCAACACAATAAACAATAAATATATGCAAGAAATACAAAACATGAATATGCATCAATCATGCATAAAACAAATAAATCTTCAAAACATGCTCTTGATACCAATAAACATAAACACAAACAATACTATCAATTTTTTTAATAAACAAAACATGCATACAAAAACATGCTCTTGATACCAATAAACATAAGCACAAACAATACTATCAATTTTTTTAGATAAACAAAACATGCATACAAAAACATGCATATAAACCAAATACCTCTCCCCCTTTTTGTCAATCATTAACAAGGGGTCAAAGTAAAAACAAATCAATAAATTCTTCTCCCCCTTTTTGTTCGAAACAAAGAATCAACAAAAGGGTTAAAAGCAAATAAAACAATGTTCTCCCCTTTTTGTCTAAAACACAAATGATGTAAATAAGGGGTGACAATCAATTAAAAGATACCAATTTAAAAATATGTCAAAGTAGTGCATCTTGATACCAATTGAAAGTGAACATATAAACCAATGAAAATAAATAAGGCATTGATACCAATTTTTGAGAAAAACACATAAAAATCTTGATGCCAATTGAAATTATTCAAATAAACATCTTAATACCAATTGTAAGTATTTGTCATTAAGAACATATGATACCAAAATAAAAACAATATATATGAGTATACAAAAATGTCAATATTGATACCAATTGAAAGGATCCAATGATACCAATTGAAACAACAATAATATCAAGTGTATACCTCATATCCTATCCTCTCAACTCATGCTCAAGTTTAAATGATTTTCATTATAAAGTATACATGTGCATGGTCTTCCATCCAACCGCCCTTAGAAGGTAGGGGTTTTCAAAAATAAGTTTAGAAAATAAAGTTTGTTTGAAAACTCTACCATATCGAAGAATCCCGCAACTAGTTAAGTGAAAAAACTTGTAAACTAGTACGAAATCCTTCAAGTAAGGAATAAAACAAAATATTTTTCATGAAATACATGTAAATCACATGGCACTAAACACTCGAAATCAATGAAGCACTTATTATACTCATGAAAATACAATCATGAGAAACATTAAAAGAAGTGAGTGTACAAGTGTAATGTGAAACACATAAACATGAAAATAGACAATCAAGCTCGATATTCCTTAAAAATATGAAAATCATCAAAACTTGATTTCTTCAAGGCATATGTATGTCAAGTACAAACTAAAGTATACATACATATCCAAAACATAATGAGTCTACAAATGTATATGCATGAAGGCACGTGGCTCAAGAATGTATATGTATAAACAATAGTTTGGACAAGATAGACATATACATGAAGTTAAACATATGAATCATAAAACATGTCAAAAATGGGAATGCAAGTTTAAAATGCATGAATCATCAAAACTAGACTATACTAGCACATCTAATGGGTACAAATAAGCGTTCAAGCACAAACATATAATGATCTATTTGTGGCCCACTATATGTACAAGTATAAATCCTAGTCTTAATGAAAACTAACATTTAAACATATATTCAAAACATGAAGCATAAAACAAGATAATAAATCAACATGATAAGCAAAAAAAACGATCATTATGTAAATTCACATGTTATTAGAACTATGATAAACATGATAGCTAAACATATGTGAGAACACAAAAATAATGGTCCATATTCAACATGGGTGTCTCAAAGGCTATACATGCATGTCAAGGATCTAATAATCATGACATTTTTATAATGATCTATAAGCATCAAAAACATGCTATAAACAATGATATGAAAGCATGTAAATAATAAACGGGAGTTAGAGATTGATACCAAAACCGATGAAGGCACCTCCCTAGTTCTCCAAACCAAGGTGGTTCTTCCACCAAACTTCCCTTGAAAGTGATGCATCCACATAATTCTCATGAAGCTCGGAACGCATTCACCTCAAGGCACCATAACTCTCACGTCATGCGAGAGCCCACACCTACATCAAATACAATAGGGGTGGTCTTTGGTACCCATACTCTTTTGGGTCCATGGGGGTTAGCATCATTCCTAACCCAAACAAATTTGTTTGCTAAATTTGAAACATGTATTCTATCATAACAAAATTTAGCAAGGTGGCCCTTACGTCCACAATGTGTACAAGTGTACACATGAGCATACATGTGATGGGTGTGTCCGTGAGGAGCATGTGTATGCCGCGTATGGTGTGCATGCATAATAGGAACTTGTTCCTTTCGAAACAAAGATTCCAAACGTGTATGACCCACAACACATTGGCTCAAAGTGGAGCCCAAACAATCTACACTCTTCTTTAGCATAGATATATCATTTTTAATTAAAGAAGAAGTGGAGCATGCAATAGGTAATGTGTGTGATACTACACTAGCATGACAAACATGTGCATCAATATTATTTTGCAAAGAAATGTTTTTCTTTAAACAATCTTCCAAATCCTTTGAAATAGAAATAATTTTGTTTTTTAAAGAAACATTCTCTTTTAAAAAAAAATCAACTTTTGAGGATAATTTTTCACTTTTCTTCAAAATTGTTTCACAATCATTTTTATTTTTTAAAAACTTATTTTCCTTTAATGCAAGGTCTAGTTGAGACTTCAATGAATCCCTCTCATTAGAAATCTTCACTTTCTCTTGCAAAATCATGTCAAGTCTAGAAGACAAATTTTCTTTTTCTTTATTTAATGCAAAAGTCTTCTTTTTCAAAAGGTTATATTTTTCTATAAGTTTTTCACAAACAATGGATAGTTCTTCATTCAAGGCATGGCATTAATATTCTCATCACATGAAGAACTACAATCTAATTGAGATTCCGAATGTACCTCAAGGGAGTTATTCCCTTGGACCATGAAGCATTGAGAATCGGATTCTCCACTAGATTCCTCCGGTTGAATTGGCATTTGAAGCTTGGAGGTGGATGTGATTGTCAACTTGTTCCACACTGCAAAGGCGAAATCAAGATTAGAAACATGCATAAGATATTCTTTGTTAAGCGTGCTTCTAATAGCCTCAAGGGCTTGTGCATTGGCCCCTATATGATTGCTATTACCAAGATAGCATTTCTTGGTAGCGGCAAGGAAAACATGCAAGCCTAGGGTTTGTAAGTAAATGGACATCTTAGTCTTCCAAACAATGATGTTGGAAGAATCAAACATAGGTGGGGTCATGAAGTCCATGGGTCCAAACTAAATGTGTGCAAACAAAAATATGTGCAAATGCAAATGGTAGATTAGCAAACAAGGATCTCACTCCTAGGTGGTTAAACCTAAAGTATCAGGAGCGTAGGCTCTGATACCAATTGTAAATCACCTAGAGGGAGGGTGAATAGGTGATAATGCTAATCTAGAAACTAAATGCGGAAGCTAAAACAAATTTGCAACTACACTTAGTAAAACCAACGAGTGTAGCCGAATTCCCCTTGAAGGGCTCTGGACTAACTCCTCTTGATTCCTCTGAATAAGAGTTGAGGTGCTATATGAAGCTCTCGTGGTTAAGTACAAGTGAGGCACACAAACACAAGCCAAGCATATAATGGATATATATAACAATATGAAAGATGCAAGGCACAACACAAGCAAATATGATGATATGAATGATGAGAATGATGCTCAACACAAATAAAGGAGAGAGAGTTTAGAGGCAATGGATCAAACGCAAACAACAAGATATGTTCCGAGGTTCGAGCCCCTAGCTCTACGTCCCCCCTTCACCGAGAAGGATTTCTAATCCACTAACTTGTCCACCGAGGACTCCCACCGAGGAACCTCCACCGAGGAGGATTTGTACAACCGGGAGTACCGAACTCCTCTCTCAAACACCACCTCACAACCGAGGGGTAGGCCCATAGCCAAACAACCACAATCCGCCTCTACCGAAGAGGGATACAAACTAAACTCCACCTCTCACTAGAGGGAGCAAACCAACAATCTCAACCTCTACCAAAGAGGGAGCAACCCAACAATGAAAGGGTTTACAACTCTTGGAGGTTTCCACAACCTCAAACAAATCCTTTTTTCACAAAACAAAGATCCTAAATAGATAAGATAGGAGATATAGCTCAAGTTTGGAAAACAAAGTGTTTTGATCAAAAAATTCTCTTGGAAAAACACAAAAATAGATATAGAAGTTTAGATCAAAAACTAATTCCCAAAACCCTAATTTCTTTGAAATAAACAAAACACTTTAAAACAAATAAGATGGATCTTTTGAGCTCTTAAACACTTTGAAAACTTGTTTTAAAAACCAGAGAATAGAGAAATTTTTCTTGTTAAAAACCTTGGCCAAAATCCCAAAGGAATGGGGTTTATATAGGCCAAACCCTAAAACTAGCCGTTGGCTGTATTTTTCAGCCAGCACGGCTGGCGGTCGACCGGCCGGTCGACCGCCAACGGTCATAAATATAACCGTTGGAGCAGCCCGGTCGACCGCCCGGTCGACCGCAGATTTACAGAGAGCAAAGCTCTCTATCCGGTCGACCGCCCGGTCGACCGGCCCAGTTGCCTGGCCAAACGTGCACAAGGCTGTGCATGTCGGTCGACCGGCTCTGGAACACGGTCGACCGGCCCGGTTGACCGCCAGCGCCTGGCAGCCAAGTTTTCTGGGTCAGAAAAACAGTTTAAAAATATTCTTAAAAATCTTCTAAAAGTCCCCAAAAATAGTTTTAACATTTTGCATTGATATATAAACATGTGATAAAAATTTTAACTCAAATATCAAGCAATTTGAACTATTTTTGTGTCTTATCATTTTTACCACAAACCAAAAACTGTATTTTATCAAACTTGAATTTTTCTCAATAAGAAATCTGATTTTTCTTAAACTCATGAATAGACATATCAAAATAAGTTTGTTTAAGATATGAAGCATGTATGTATATTGAACACATCTAATATACATAAAAACATTTAAACTTGTTTTGATCTAAACTATTCATGAAAACCAAAATCCACAAAACGTGTGTGTTGTGCACTTGAGCATATCAACTATTTAATCTTTACAAATGGATCTAAAACACAAACTAAACTAGGATACCTAAGTCTTCTTCACGATCTTCCATCTTCAAGTCGACTCGATCCAAAACTTCGTGATCCACGAGCGAGACTCCAACGAGTGCAATATATGATCTTGATGCTCGGGCTCTGGAATCACCATGTGAAAGCTTCCAAACTCCTTTTGTTGAAGCTAATCACCAAATAATATCTTACTCAATGATCTGAAACTAAAATCACAAGATTATTAGTAAACATAACTATATGAGTTAATCATCATCAAAACTAGAGTGGAAGGCCTTTGGGCCAACAATTGGTACTAACCCCATCAGAATCTTTACCGCCTTTCCTCTTCAGCATCTCCTTGTATTTCATACAATTTTGCTTGGTGTGCCCTGGTTTCTTACAAAAGTAGGAAGAGAAACTGATAGAAGTCTCTAGATCTCTTTTGGTGCCCTACGTTTTGATCTTCCCCTCTGGCCCTTGACAAACAATCCTGAGGCCTCCTCCGTAGAATTTGTCTTCTTCATCAGTTCATTGTTCTGGATTGTCCGCCTGACATCTTCTAACTCTGAAGCCTCCTTACCATATATGATGGTAGTTATCAAGTGGTCATAACTTGATGGAAGAGAAGAGAGTAACAGAAGAGCTTTTTTTCTTCTTCTATCTTAACCTCTAGAGCTACAAGTCGCTTATAATTTTATTAAAAGCATTGAGATGTTGTAAAATAGACATACCTTCCTTCATCCGACGAATGTATAACTACTTTTTTATGAAGAGCTTATTCGACAGACTCTTTGTCATGTAAAGGCTCTTCAGCCTACACCAAAGACCAGCAGTTGTCTCCTCGTTCATCACGTTGTAAAGGAGCTCATCTGATAGGCACAGTGTGATCGTCGCCTTTGCGCAGAAGTCGATGTCGTTTCACTCATCATCCTCCATCTTCAATGGCTTCTTCTCAATACCAAGCAGGGCCTTGTGTGTCCCCTCCTTCACGAGCAACGATGTTACTCGCATCTTCCACAATAGGAAGTTGGACTTCCCATTGAATTTCTCCACCTTGAACTTGATTGTCGTGATCGTCTTGCTAGCCATCGCTCTGATACCAATTGTTGATGATCTATCACCGATCAAATAACAGAGGAACACCAAGTTGAAGACTCGGCAACGGAAGCGTAGAAGATCCACCACTAGCAAGCAATCACCACACAAATAAGGAACACAAAATTTAACGTGGTTCGACAATGTGCCTGCGTCCACGGGGAGGAGGGGAGAAATATTTATTGAAGAAAATACAAGAGTTAAAATGAGATCTCTCTCACAACTCTCAATGGTGAAATTCTAGAATTTCTCTTGAATTCTTAACACACCTTCAAAAAGCCACCCCTGAGGGGTTTATATAGGCACCTGTGATGATCTTAGTCCAACTCGAACTCAAATCAGTACCTCCTTAGAGAAATAGGAAACCCGTATTCAAACCAAATAGGAGACGGATTTGTATTAGAAAACTGCTAAAAACCTGAATTTTTTCTCAATGAATATGAGGCATTCCAAATACTAACATACTCTAGTTTGCTCTTAGTCTCTTATTGTCTATTGTTGGAATAGATAAAGGGGTGGCACTAGTTGCTTGCTCCACGTGCCAGCACTTGCTGAATGTTGCTAGGTGTTTTTTTTTTTGGCCGTTGTTGCCTTTATCAACTCCACCTTTTGATTTGTCATCCAGATCTTATGCTAAATAAAGATAATATTGGCTGTTAAAATTCTTCTTAGCTACTTCCAATGAAACTTGGCAGCACTAAGAGCCTTGAATCATGACAACAGTTTCAGTGTGTAGAGATATTATCATCTCTGACCTGATTGAGTGAAGGGTATGATACAAAGAGCCAACCTTTGCAAAATCATGCAAAAATAATGCAGTCAGCCAGCCTTGTGGGTTTCCTGGCACACAGCATCAGCATGTGAGTCTTGATTATTTTACTTTGTCATATAGTCATGCTTATTTGGAAAGGTTAGTTATGGGACCATTACAAAGCTTACTGATCTCTCAGTGAGTACAGTAACAGTTAATTCTGTTGGTCTGTGATTGCAGTAACTCGGACTTCTGTAGTAGACTCGTGCACTTGTATAATGATTTCATTTCCCTTCAGGGGAGATATTTCTCACATTTTAAGCTTTCTTCCTCAAAATGTAGAGATTTATCTTCCTTCCCCCTCATGTTAAGGTTCTTTTCCCCTCCTTTGAAACCTCTCTTTCCACTCATGACGTCCAAGTCTGCTAAACCTATAGGCATTTCTCACTATAATAATATAGTAAAGATTTTGTTAAATAAAAAAAAAAATAATCCTTGCGATTTTAATCACTCAGTCTATTGAATTTATTTGCAAATTAGTCAATGGTCTAATAACGCCTAATTAACACAATGAATGAATAACATCAATTAAGTTTAGCTCAAGTAGCATGGCACCATCTTGTGAAGGGTTGTGAATTTGAATCTCTCTGCCTGCGGTGGAGTTATGCTTTCAAATATTTCATCCGCAATGAATGAGAAGATTTCTGAACTGGAAATGTAAACCAGCATAATTACAGGTTTGCTACACAATGCCGCGAATTGTAATGGATCCATGTGGAGTATTGACAATTTGTGGTGACTTGTTATGATCTATATGCTTATGTACTGCTGTCTATTCGTGAGTCCTCGTAATCTAAGTGCAAGAGAAGATCAAGTAGGATACCTCTCTCTCTCTCTCTCTCTCTCTCTCATGGGAGTGAAAGTTTTTTTTCCTCTATTACATGGATTTTTCTTCTTTTTTGAAAGTTTTCCCTCTCCTTTTGTAGTCATTTTTCTCACAAAGATGTAGGTCCATGGGTTTTTGTCTAAAATGAAAAAAATGCAATGAACACCTGGGACTTCTTGCCACAATATGTTACAATACACCATGATTGTTTTGACTCCCTACATCATCAAATTCACCATATAATACACATCCAGAGTAATAGCCATCAGATCTAAATCTTGATTTTAATTAACGAAAACAGGTTACAGGTCAAGGCTTTAGTGAAATAAAGAACTGAGGGCAAAGAGTACAACAGAAGAACAAAACAAAATCAAGTGTCGCACCTAATAATGGAGAGTTAGCTGGCCTTTTGAACAGAAAAGGTGAGGCAAGAGCCACAATAAATTTAACCAAAAATAACCCACATAACATAGAAAAAAGTTTCAAGGCAATCTTAGATTTATTTTGATGCTATCAGTAGTCAGCCCTCGTCCGATATCAAAATCAATTGCTTTACAAAATTTTCATACAGCATTAAAACTAGATGCATAGCCAAATGACATGGACAGTACATCATTCGAGAAACCACAAAATAAGTCATCATTATCATCTTCATCAAAGCGAATTCACACCAAATTGGAAAGCTAAGCAACCAAGAACACACACACACTATAGAAGGCTAAATGAGAAGCTTGCCAATAGATAGAAGACCATTAGTAAGCAGGTAGAGACCCCAGTGATCCCATTACATCAGAGCTTGAGATAATAGTTGTACCCGGAAATTGGCCAGGCTCTACAAAATTTGGCATTAGCCAAGATTATGATTTTTTTTCCAGATAACATTAACATGATGCAGTTGTATCTACATGACTTTGCAGTATAACTTCCCTTGGAAGTCAAAAGAAACTACAAAAAATTCCAACAGCATAGGAACACAGAAGCGACTTCTTACGATAAGAGGATGCGTCTCATCGACATTTCATCATCAGCTGCACATTTCATTGTACCCTGCTTCTGTCTCGGAATCATCACTGGAATCATCACTAGAAGATGAACCCTCCGGCGAGTATATCTCATCATTATCTGATTCATCACATTCATAAGTGACTGTTTTCTTCTGCCTCTTACCCCTACCAGATTTCCACTCTTTGCATCATCTTTTACTGGCCCAAGGATATTTTCCCATTCCTCGGCTTTTGGAGAAGCAGGAGCTCCCATATTTTCATCATCTCCAGTTGCAAAACTCTGGATGCTGCCTAGATACCCATTGTTATCTGGAGAACAATTTTCACCTGGAACTGGGTCTAGCTTAAGAAGAGTGTCTATGGCTTTATCATCATAATGGATAGATGTGGCTTTCATGTTCTTCCTGTTCAGAATTGTACTAGCACCATGAAGCAGTACCAAATGCAATTCACTTACACTTGGCTTCTTGGAAGGATTCATCACCAGGTTTTCTATTGCCAACTTTTCTTTAGATTTCTGAAGTATTTTCACCTCAACCGAGCACTTTGTTATCAGCTGATAAACAACCACAGGTCGTGTTTGACCAATCCGGTGTGCTCTAGACTGGGCTTGCAAATCCATAAATGGATTAAAATCTGGATCTGAGGGCGGAAAAAGTTTTAAAATGAAAAACAGTGTCATATTGGAGAGACACACTACAATGTCATTAAACAGAAATAAACAAATCAAAAAAGAAAAGATAAAAGTAACATGCATACCATAGATGATCACTCGATCAGCAGTTGGCTGTCGCCGAGGCAAAGGTAGCAATGAGCACAAATGAACAGAAAAAGTAATTAGATCAATGCAAAAAAATGGATAAGCAAACTTCACCAACCAATATACGGATAATTTCATGAATGGTTTGTTGCAATACAAAACACCTTCATGCATGCAGGACAAGGTTAGCTGGAAACTGGCTTGAATTTCAAGCAGAACAACAAAGTGCACTATAAAAGAAGGGGTAACAGCAATAACAGACCATTATCCCAGATTCTCAACTTCAAAACATAGTTACTAAGTGATTAGGCTTCACAAGAAAATTTTAATAGTTCTTACCAAATCGATACCAAGACCACCAGCACGTGTTGAGATGAGAAAAACAAAGACTTCACTCTTGGGTTCGTTAAAATCCCTCATTTGCTGCTGTCTTGCGGCAATAGGCGTACTTCCATCAATCCTGCGAATTCAAGGTGGAGCCATAAACAGAAGCAAAAACTACAATACACTTTTCCATATGCATAGACACAAAATGGATGGGGGAAGGCTTATAAATATTAATGGGTCATTTTGGGGGCAATCTGAACTGTTCATCTTGATCTTCATCCCCTAAAATGTAAATGTCTCAAAAACAATCACACAAGTTAGGTATCTCTAGCCTACCCCACTTGTCAAGTTGTTAGATTAGTTCTTCATTGGAAACCTTCATTTTGCGACTGCCTGATGAGAGGGCTAAGCATCCGTAAATTGTTTTTTTTTTTTTTTTTTTACACATACTCATTAGGGAGAGGATGATGCAATCCTGACCTACATGAACCGGCTGGAGTGTGTCACCTGACTAAAACTAGAACAAACTGGCACAAACAGGAGGAGGCCTACCTTTTGCATTCAGTGTCTGATTTTCACATGTAGCCTTTTCTAAGATAATTTTTGAAATGAATAATATTACACAGTGCCATTGGCAAAGTATGGCCAACCTTAGATTTGCCAAATTCCTTTGTCTAAGCCCTCAAAAACCACATATTACTCTTTCGGATAGATGTGGGGAGAAGATTAACGAAGGCAAATAAATGTCATAATTGCAGGGATAAATTTGAAATGAATTATATTACACAGCGCCATTGGCAAAGTATGGTCAACCCTTAAATTCCTTATTCATGACCGCAAAAACTACGTATTGCTATATCGGGTAGATGTGAGTAGAAGATTAGCGAAGGTAAATAAATGTCATAATTGCATGGATTTAACACCTTAATTATAGGAATTGGGCAATCTTGCTCAAATAAAGAATCTCTTCTTTTTTTGGAAAAACTAAGTACTGTTTTTGTTTTTCGGCAAAACATCAAGTCTTCATGAAAATCTGACTGAAACATATTGTCCAGATTATTGCTGATTGAATTGAAACAGAGCCACATGTACCCTTGTTTCCCCTTTTCTCTCACAATCTTCAATTTCCCTTTCGAATTGCTAAAACTATAGCAGTCCTTACTTGGGCTTGCATCAACAGAGATCAGTTGAATAGTTTAGAACGTTTTGTTGACCCAAAGCATGACCATTTTTCGACCAAAAAAATCAAAAGGACATTGTGCACTGTGCAGAGTGAACAAATTCATATAGGAACCTTTCAAATCATGAAATTGTATGAATCAGAAAGGATAATGTAGGATTTAAAGACAACATGTAACATAGAACTGATAGAAGGTATGGTAAATTTGTGCACAAAATGTGGATTATGTTCATCAAATTTAACCTACTTTTATAGAACAGACTACTCACCGAAAATATGGCATCCCGAGATACATCAGGAAATCTTCCAAAATATCAAGCATTTTGGTCATTTGCGAAAAAAGTAGAACACGGTTCCCCCTTTCTTTCAGTCTTGGCAGCAACTAAAATATAAAAACATATCAGGACAGAAAATCATGGTCTAATTATCTAGGGTTAATAAATTGAGGTAATCACAGATATCTGTATGTAAAGAAACAAAATCCTAGAAATCAGTGTATTAGAGAGATCTCATCTCAATATATAGAGACTACAAATGGGTATTGGTTATGGATAATGTAAATCCAATAACCCAATTACCTTATTATTTATGTAAACTAACACTCCCCCCTCAAGCTGGAGCATAGATATCTAACATTCCAAGCTTGTTACATAAAATAGAAAACATCTAAGGGGGGCAGTTTTGGTAAAAAGGTCCGCTAACTGCATCGAAGGTGTCAACCAGAAAAACAACCACTTCTTGATCCACGCATCACTGACAAAGTGACAGTCAACCTCAATGTGCTTGGTCTTCTCATGAAATACAGGATTTTAGGCAATATAGATAGCAGACTGTTTATCACAAAGCATAGGCACACAATTTTAAATATCGGCCGAGGCGGCCAAGATATCGTCCGATATCTCGTTTTTTTGCCTGCTGTTGATACGATATGAAAATCGTTCAACCACATCGTTTGCAGCAAAAAAACAGCTAATATTTGAAATATAGGCCGATAAAACGCCCGATATGAGGCGGCACAAAATCAGCCGATATGGATTTATTTTGATTAGGTTTGTTTTTTTAAACCCATCAGCATTGAACCCAAACCCGAACTGTCACCCGACTATATAAATGTTGTTTGCATTAGGGCTCGATAAAAATCGAGCCCTAATTTTTCTCCTCCGTGAATTAACGGCGCAACGATTGATTTTCAGGTAAGTAGATTATACAACTCCTAATCTTATATTTTTCAATTCTATGAAATAACTTATTTATTTCATGACCCACGACTGTGTCAATTTAAATTATTTTTTTACTGTTTGTGCATGCATATTACATCATTTTTATTTGGTGGATATCTATGCCACTAAACCAACTTTTAGTTATCAATATTTTATTATATACAGTGTCTGATAATAACGCCCTATATGCGCGCATATCCCAGGTATCTCCCCCGATATCCAATATCTAATATGAAAAAATCCCATACGATACGATCCCGATATCCGATATTTATACCTTACATAGGCATGGGTCCAGGCTGTCTAAAATCATGCTCCATTAGTAGATTCTTTAGCCAAACCATCTCACATGTTGTGTAAGCCATAGCTTTATCTCAGCTCTGCACTTGAGCGAGATACTACAACTTCTTACTCTTTCAAGTCATAAGATTTCCTCCAACAAAAGTACAATACCCGGCAGTAGACTTCTGATCTCCTCTAGCACCAGTATATCCTGAACCAAAGTATCTAGAGACATGTACATGTCCATACTTCTTTTACACCAGGCCTTTCCCTGGACAACTCTTGATATAAGCAAAAATTCTTAGTGCAGCTGACCAATGAGCCTCTCTAATTCATGCATAAACCTACTTAGTACACCAACAATAAAGGCTATATTTGGTTTAGTAACTGACAGATAAATCAACTTCTCAATCAATCTCTTATACCTTCCTAGATCATCAAATGGGTGATTGTCATCAAACCACAAGTCCACTTTGGCTTCCATTGGAGTGCTAGCAGACTTGCACCCCAAAAATCATGTGTCTTCCAGAAGATCTAGAGCATACTTTCGTTGAGAAAAAATATACTATGTTTTGGATGTCCAATTTCAATTATTAGAAAGTCTTTAGGCCTCCCCATATCTTTGGTCACAAAATGATGCTTAAGATATTCTTTTGTCTCCAATAGCCCTCCAGGATCACTGTCAGTCAGCAAAATCCATCAACATACAACACCAAAACAACAATAGTAGACTTTGAGCGCAGAACGAAGAGTGATCTGAGTGACATCGGTGAAAATCAATTCCAGAGATGATAATGCTGAACTTTTCAAACCACGCCCTTGGACTTTGCTTGAGACCATATATAGCCTTTTGAGACGACAGACATTCTCCCCCTGAGCAACATAACCTGGAGGTTGTTCCATATACACTTCCTCCTGAAGGTCACCATATAAGAAGGCATTCTTGACATCCAGCTGGCACGAAGGGCCATGACAAGTTAACAGCAAAAGAGAATATGATTCTGATAGAATTCATTTAAGCCACGGAACAACACGTTTCAAATTTCAAAATAATCTATGTCATACGTCTGAGTATAACCTTCGGCCACGAGTCTTGCCTTATAGCAAATCAGCAATCCACTAATCCATCTGGGTAATAATTCAAAGTATAGACCCAACGACATCCTACAACAACAGCATTTGTGGGTGCCGACACCAACTCCCAAGTTCCTTGAGAAACAAGAGCATACATCTCTTCATTCATGGCCTGCTTCCAGGAAGGCACCAATAAAGCCTCCTCACAAGACTTGGGTATAGACACAGAAAATAAGGATAGAGCAAACTAACAAAACTTTGGATTAAAATAATAGAAAATAAAATTTGAAATAGGATTATCAGTGCAAGACCGTTTATCTTTTTTAAGGACAATGGGAACATCAAGATCAGGAGGAGTTGCTGATGGTTGAATATGAGGACCATCTACCGGAAAGGGATTGACCGGAACTGAATCAGAGACAAGAACTTTTTGGCGAGTGTAGACGAATCAAAAATCCTTAAACAGGCTCCTATACTGGCGTTGATGCATGTGGCTCTGAAGTGTCTCCAGGTGGCACTGGTGAAGAATCAGCAGAAACAGGTGCAGGCAAAGAAGTAGATAGTGAAAGAAGAACAAACAAAGATGCAGTACCAGGAACAGGTGAGAGAAATATGAAACAGATTCAAAAAACGTGACATCGGCAGACATGAAATGCTTTTTGGGAGAGGAATTGTAACATCGATATCCTTTTTCAGTTCGAGAATATCCAACAAAGACACATTTGATAGATCTAGGAAACAATTTGTCTAACTCAGAAGACAAGTTCGACAAAACAGTACAGCCAAATACCCGAGAAGTCATGAAGAAGACTTTTGTGAGGGTAGAGACACGAGAATGAAATTTTTCACCAAAGACAGATGAGGACATCCTATTAATCAGATGACAAGCACTTCACAGCATCATACCATAAATATTTGAGAACATGCATATGAAATATTATGGTCCTAGCAACATTCAGAATATGCCTATGTTTGCGTTCAGCAATTCCGTCTTGTTGGGATGTATAAGCAAGATGTCTAGTGAATAATTCTATATTTCGAACAGAAAATGGACACATCATTTTTAACATACTCCAAGGCATTGTCAGTCCGAAGCATAAGAATTGAAATAGAAAACTGATTTTTTTTCATTGAAGAAGAGTTCAATAACATTAGAAACTTCTGACCTCTTTTAGTAAGTACAACCAAATCATGTGAGAGAAGTCATCAACAAAGAGCAGAAAACATCTAAAACCTTTAACTGAAGGGACACAATTAGTACCCCAAACATCAAAGTGGACTAACTCAAAAAGAGATCTACTACGACTAGTGACTCGACTTGGATAGGTGGCATAATGATGCTTACTTAACTCACAAGACTCACATCTTAAAGAAGAAATAGAAGACGCAACAAAAATGACAGATCTAAGCTTTTGCACCGAAGGATGATACAAGCGCTAGTGCCAGAGTAGAACGGAGTTAAGTTGATCTGCAACCAAGCCAGCAGGGGTCTCTGTCATCCAAATAGTACATGCCTCCCTGTTCTCGCCCCGAACCAATCCTCATCTCAGTTAACACTAACAGGTCCTTAAAGACACAATGAGAAAGAAAAAAAGATAATTTTACAGTTATTATGTTTTGTAAATTGATTGACAGATAAGAGGCTGACAAAAAAATTTGGAACATATAAGACATCAGTAAGAGTTAAGGATGGAGTAGCATGAACAACCCCATTGCCCAATACAAGTGAATGGGAACCATCAACAATTTTGACAGAAGGATAGGTATTTGACAGGTTTAATTACATAAAATTTTCTTTAATACCTGTCATGTGGGATGAGGCTCCTGAATCTAAAATTCAGGGGTCTTGAGAAGAGGCAACATAGGCATGCATACCTGAAGAGGATACATGAGTTGCTGAATGACCGTTCTGAGAGAATTCTAGCTGACATAGTCGATCAAATTCCTCCTGTGATAGTATAACGATGGAAGAACCAGATGAACCATGATGAGTAAATTAAAGAGTTTAAGTATCACATGAGGCATGAGGATCAGAATCAACTGTGCCCACTCGGGTCGATCAAACTTCGTCCAGCACTTCTCAGAGATATGGTTATTCCAATCACAGTACGTACAGTGCCTCGGTCCCTTATCAGACACATTCAGTCGTGCAGCAGGAAAATTGCGTCCCTCATCAAATGAGCCACGTCCTCCAAAGTCGTGTCTGCGACCATGACCTCTACCACGTCCAGAGTACATGGTAGATTAATCAATCGATGAGGCAGAGGATACATCAGCTCCAGTAGAAACACGTATGACTTTGGAGAAAGTGGCAGTCAACGTGGGAATACCATCTCCTCCCAATATCTGACCTCGCACCAGGGATCTGAGTATAGGACTCAAGCCAGACAGAAACATCGACACTGCGAGATCCTAAAGATATCCCCTCAGTGCTGTTGCGTTGGTTACAGCAGGTTGATGTATTTATAACTCATCAATCAGACCCTTGAGTTCTCAGCCACAGACTTATCTCCCTGTTTTAACTCAAACAGACGCTCACAGATTTCAAAAACCCTCGAAGGATTCTTCTCATTGTCATACATCACCTTCAGGGTATCCCACATCTCCTTTGCAGTAGTTAGGAACATGACACTACCAGTAATTTTCTCTTCTAAACTGTTGAGGAGCCAGGTCATAACAAAATACTCTCCAGTAAGCCAGGTCACATAAGTGAGATCTGTAGCAGCCGGTGGAGACTGCAATAGATGAGTCAGTTTGTTCTGAGCACCAATGAATATGCGGAACACCTGGGCTCATAACAAGTAGTTAGAGCCATTCAACTTCATCGCAGTTCCCAACATCGTCTTGAGTACAAAAGTCTCAATTATCGGTGATGAGATCAGAGTGGAGGAAGAACTCATATCAGTCAACATTGCAGCCAATCGATAATAAATACCAAAAGCAAGCAGTAATAGTCAGAAAGCAAATCAGATTATTCCTTAAAGCAGCAGTCAGGAGGCACTGGAAGCCTTCCAGATCACCAGCGAGGCTCAGGGATGCCTCAGTTAGGAGCAGTTGAGCTTGGACAAGGCTCTGTTGAGCCTGGACAAGGCTCTGCTGCGGGCTCTGTTGAGCATTGGACAAGGCTCTTTTGAGCCTGGATAGGATCTGTTGATCCTAGAAAGGCTCTGTTGAGCCTGGGCAGCAGCAGCTCGGCAGGCCTTGGGGGAGGTCCGGCTGGCCTTGGGGCAGGTGCGGGGGAGATGGGGCAGCCTTGGAGAGGAAGGCTAGGGGTTTTTTTATATAGAAAAAGTAGAAAAGAAAAAAAAAGAGACGGTTAGGGTGTTGGATAATTTGATACCATGTAAAGAAACAAAACCCAAGAAAGCATAGTTTATTAGAGAGATCTCATCTCAACATATAGAGATTACAAACGGGTATTGGATAATGGATAATGTAAACCAAATAACCCAATTACCTTATTATTTATCTAAACTAACACTGTACACGAAAGATACGCATTTTAGTTAAACAGATCGGTCAACATGCTATCCGTAGCCACATCGACAACCCACTCATGTAATTCACACACTAATTACTTAGCAACACTAACCTTCTCTAAGAGCTGAAGCTTTCCAGACATTGAAACTAATGATGAAAAGATGGCTTCTTTTGATGAGAGAGGGGTTTCCTGTCCTGGAAAAAGATACTGCTTGAAACAAAGAGAGATACAATTAGAAAAGCAACTTGAACAACTTTGATTGATACATCTGTGCCAACATCAGAAAAACAGAATATAAAGAAAGACAATATCTATCTAGTTAGAGTGGTGTAGGCATGTAGCACTTCTAAATGTACTAGACAGTTGGTAAACTAATTAAATATAAACTGTAATCCTTGTTGAGATTAATAACTAGAATAGTTATTTTCCTTTCCAGAAGGACACTTATATTGTCCTCTTTACTTGAAAAGTTCGATGATGATTGCTTACAAGACTGTAGAAAGCAAAAAATCCACTTTTACCAAACAACTGATAACCATCCATTTCCAGACAGAAATATCCATCAAGTCAGTGATAACACACCATTCCATATACAACTATAAACAATCAGAGAATACTGTGATTTATATAAATGCTGAGCACCTAAACGTAATGGTTGAATCGAGAGTCATAATAAGTATTAGAAGAGGACAATTATTTAACAAAATAAAAATAATTTTATTTAATTCTAAATTATTGCTAACAGTCCATATTATACGGCGGCTGTCTTGTTTTTCCAATAGTTTGACACTATACCAGTCTGTTTGCCAAGCTTTGAAGTATCTGAACACTCTTCATCTCGAAGAAGTTGGAATCTGTTTCCATTCCAAATTTGTACAAGGAAAATACCATTACACTTACAAAGATAAATCTAAACAACTTTAAAGAACATCTTTACTAATTATCCAAAGAACTACAAAATATGATTACATAAATCCATGAGAAGACATCTCCTTATATTGACTATACAAGATCAAATCCTACTCAAACTATGACTCCAAATACTATTAGAACTCTCAAATACTATTTCTAAAATTAAATAATTCTATATTACAATATGTATGTGTAATATTTACATTCCCCTTCAAACACACGATGGTATGAACATTCAGAGTTTGTCTAATAAAAACAAAGTGTTGAAACTACTGAAGTGCTTCATTGATGCCAGGGTTGGGAATTTTATCCAATAACCTGGTCCCGATCCAGTCCCGAACCAAATTGATCCAAAATGGTCCTGAATATTTATGGGTAGGATATGGAATGAAATTCCTACCGGATAGAACATTCGGGTCGGGTATGGGTCAAATAAAACCGGTCCTAACCCTGCCCAGTGTTTAACCCGAATCTATAAAGGGTAGAGTATGAATTTAAAAGAAATCCCGACTCAGACCCGACCCGGCTCCAAACTTTAACCTAGACCCGACTTGTACATGTTTGCACATAATAATATAATATTGAATTAGAAGCTAATAAAATATTTTCCAACAAAAATAGTAAATATCTAACAAAACTATAAATACTCTTAAAAGTAAATAGTCTAAAATATGTGCATTCTAATTATATTTTTTAAATTAAGTTAGAATTAGGTAAATTCCAACATACAATTAAAACAAATCTTAATATTTCTATAAATTTTCTAAAAGAAAAAAATTCAAATGTTCAATATACCTAATTACAGTTAATTCACTTTGATCATCTATATAATTTTTCAAAATTCAATAAATTAAAATTCTTTAAATGTTTTTCTTTATTAGAATACTAATTGAGTTTATTCTAAATTTAAAGTATATTTGGAAATCCTAATAAAATGCAACTATAGTGAAACAAAAGATGAGAGGGGATAAGTCTAATAATTCCTCATGTATATCATGTATATAGTAGGGGCAGTTTTGAAATTCTATATCATCACTTGTATATATATAAGTTCTAGGGTAGAACGACGATTACCTTGATTCCTCCAAGACTTAGTGTTCTATTCTCTCGTTGTTTGTGATCGTGTCAAAGCAGCGATCATTACTTTCTGTCAGTAATCCACAAATCTTCTCCTTATGTTCTGTTCTACTCATCTCTCTTTGAAACCTCTTGGTCACGATCCAAGTGGGATCTGTCTTGCTCTCATCTGCCCATGTTTTTTTCATAGATTTTGTGTTCTGATGTGCTATGAAGAGAGTAGATCACTGCCGCCGTGAAGTTCCATTAGTGCCTCCTTGAAATTTGAGTTTTGATCTCAGATCTGAAAAGAAATATCTGGTGTGATGGCTTCAGATAAGGAAAGGGGATATGTTCTTTCTGTCAAGTTCGACAGTTCGAACCATGATGTATGGTGATTTCACTTAAGTTCTTTGTTGAGGGCAAGTGACTTTGGGGACTGGTTGATGGATAAGAAACTGAACCAGCTGCAACACAGGTTAAGACTCTTCGGTGATGGAAGATTGATAACGCAAAGATTATCTCGTGGATTCTGAGTTTCGTGGATGTGAGCATT
Source organism: Agave tequilana (assembly GCA_038442645.1). Lineage (NCBI taxonomy): Eukaryota > Viridiplantae > Streptophyta > Magnoliopsida > Asparagales > Asparagaceae > Agave > Agave tequilana. Next base: position 7,776 of record JAVJIF010000713.1, on the reverse strand, counting down.
GATATTTCCAAGCAAGGTTTTCAGAAAGCAAAAGAGATGTGGGATTATTTGGAAAAGGTATAACAACAATCGAATCTAGCCAGGAAATTTCAGATTGAATATGATATCTTTGTTACACTTAGGGAGACAAGAAAATACAGACGTATTATGCTGGATTTATGGCTCCTTGGACAGAGTATAAGCAAGCTACACAGGAAGCATTACCTCTGGTTGCTGCATTCGGACTCTTAAGCAATTGCAAGGGGAGAGGAAGGTGACGCAATTCCTAATGAAACTTCATCCTGATTATGAAGTTGCTAGAGCAAACAATCTGAATCGAGATAGAATGCCTGATATGGATTATATTCTTTGTGAGCTACTCCGTGAAGAGACTCATACTGTTACTCAAGCTACACTTGAAGGAAAAAGGGATGTTGAATGAGTATTTTTGGCCCACAGACCGAGGAGTAGGACAACGACATCTCAAAAGGATTTTTCTCGAGCGCAATGTCATGGATGCAAGGAATATGGTCACATTTCATCTCACTGCAAGAATAGGAATCTTTGAGTCTATTGCAAGCAGATAGGACATATTGTGAGCGAGTGACCCACTAGACATCAAAGATGGACTACCACAAGCACCACATCAGAGGCGGAACCATGAATAAATTTTGGGGAGGGCTGCAACTTTTTATAACTTATACTTATGAATTATATGAATTTGTCAAAAGAATAAAACAATATTATCCACTAAATCAGGGTAGAATCAGAAATAAATTTGTCAAAAGAAAATCAAAATAGAAGAGGGTTTACAGCAATATATGAAAGAAAAAAAAAGGTTTAAAGCAATATATGAAAAAATGGGCCGGGCTACAGTCCGGCCCAGCCAACCAATGGGTCCGCCCCTGCACCACATAGAGCATATCAGGCGTCTATAGACGGACATAATCCGGAGGGCCATTCATTTGCACCACCTCCAATTCCTGAATCTTCACATTCCTCAATGCATGATAATCCATCTTCACAGGTTACCATGAGATGCGGCAGTTAGTCCAAAATACAGTGTCAACAGCAATTTCCTATCCTTTTCTGCAATAGGCTTGTTTGGTAACTGCTCTCTTTTCTATACATGAAGCCTGTAAAATTTAGGGTAAATTACCAAAAACTACCATGAACTTTCAGGATTTTTCAAGAAACTACCATAAACCTATTTATTACGACTAAGTACCATGAAGTTCTCAAGAAACTATCATTCGTCAGTCACACATCAACTTTTTGATCATGTGTCCCCAAACATGAGCATTTATGACAATTTAATGACAGAAATACCCTCACCACCTACCTTTCTTCATCTCTTTAAGAAAACCTCAATTTTCTCAAACCAACACCCATCAAGATTCCATGAGCACTTCAACCTTCGCAAAGATCGATAACGACCCATGATGACCAGTCAAGACTGACAACAACATCGCTCATCTTTAACAACTTCTCAAAGGCCTTAAAAGCGAGACATCAATTTGCAGCAAGGGAAATTTTTCTTACTTGAAAGAAAGCGAGAGAGAATTAGGGAAAGAGTTTTTTTGTCTATTTTCTGATTTCGAGTTCTGAAGAGTTTGACGGGTAGTTGGTGGAATATGGCCGAATTAATGAAGGGCAAAAATGACTTTTCAGGCTTCCGTCAAGGTCTAACTGACGGATGGTTGCTTCTTAAAAAGTTTGTGGTACTTAGTCGTAATAAATGAAGCTTGGTTAGTTTCTTAAAACAAACTGAAACTTCGTAGTAATTTTTGGTAATTTAGCCTAAAATTTAATTGGATTAAATAGAATCTAAAGCACTTGGTAATGGCGGCAATATACCACAAGTTCTTTATTTGTAGATTAATTCATGATATTTATAAATAAGTAACAATATAATTTCTAGATGTTATATTGAGTGTAAATTTATTCTCTAACTTCATAATTTTTCATACAAACACTTCAATTTACTTCTACATACAAATAATATGTTTTGGCTCTTTTAACATTTACTCGTTGGTCATTATGCATAATTTTATTTACTTCTTGTATTATCTGATCAAAACAGATTTAGACCCGGATCCGACCCGAACCTTATTTACTTCATGTATTATCTGATCAAAAACCAATTTAGAACCGGATCCGACTCGAACCTAATGAACATTGGGTAAGGTACAATAATATCTTTTGTATTAACCCGTAACCGAGAACCTGATGGGCATTAAAAACCCCACCCCGCCTAAACACGATCCCGACCCAATGCTTCGTGAATAGGGTTTGGGTCAAAATTTTGGACTCGATGTGTACACGGGTTCGGTTATGGATATAGAAAATACAGAACTGACCCAACCCATTACTAGCCTAATTGTGGGAGTTGATGTCACATTTTATAGCCTAATTGTGACTTGTTAATGGCTAACTTGCTAAATCACTCATATTAAACTTGCTTAATTGCTGATGCTGAAGTGCTCCAGATGTTGAATGCAGAATGTGGAGGCCAAAGATCTTCCCCTACACAACTGCAAAATGACAAAGCATGAAGACATAATCGGAAAAGAACGATTGCCAAAAACAAATTAATGAACTACACGTGATGAGCTTCGAATTAGAGAAAAACAATTTGTCAAAAAACAAAAATCAAACCAGATCTGAATCAAATAAAAGCTGAACTAAAGTGAAGAACTGAATCAAAGCGGAACCAAAATGAATCTGAACCACTGTTACCACACAGCGCTTGTGAGGCGTAAAGGCCTAATATGCGCAAGGCACAATGTGCAAGTGATGCAAAGCGCATCACAGAAGTGAGGGGAAGCTGTTATTTCTTTTTTATTAATTTTGAAAATTATGAAATCAATAGTAAAATCACATGATACACAACAAATAAAAAGTTAACAATTAAGAACGTTAATAAAAATGAAAGGTTGATTTATATCTATTTTTTATACTATTTTCATGCCTATTTTCATGCCACATTTAATTATACATGGGTGTTTTTTATATGATTTTAAAGAAATTAGGTTAGAGCAAAGATTAGAGGGGGAAAAAGCCAAAAAGATATTTATAAACGCATTGAGAAGATTGCAGCAGAAGAGAACAAGGATGAAATTAGAGGATTCAACAGAGTCTACAAGTTGTAGAAAAGAGGCTGTCATAAGTTGAAGGCCAAATTAACAGCCGTCCAGACGTCCGAACGGACAGGCGGCTGTTGACTAGTCACAACAAATCCACCGCTTTTTCCTACTGCCATCCAAATTTCAATTAGAAGTGTATTCTCTTATATGGCGGGTAGCCGAAAATCACGACTGGGTAGCCGTCCAATTAAGGAAATCATGATGAGATTTTTCGGTAGACTTTGTATATAATTAGAAATCCTTTAGAAACCCTAGGGAGGTTGATTCACGACTCTGAGGTCTATATAAGTCGTAATCTCTTGTGAAGAGGAGGAGAAGAGGAACCTCCCTTTATGCTTTGAACTATTCAATAACATCAAGCTTTTGGAGAATTCTTGTACTTGAGAGAAGTTCAGAGAAGAGGCAGCCCCAAGGTTCATATTGTGATCTCTAAATTCATTTCTTCTTCCCTTTTCTTCACAATTTACTTTGAGGATGAAATTCATGCTTAATATTATGTTGTACACTTCTTTTAACATAAACTACATCTCCATAACTAGGGCGTTGATGTAGGCAAAATTAATATGATGATATAATCTTGTTGATGTGTTAGTTCTTCTATTACATGCATGTTAAGTTCTATTTTTGTTTTAATGTTATTAATTGATGGTCACAATTAATTAGTTGGTTAGATTTAAGATCGAAGGAGATAATCTAGCATAGCTTCATAGAAATATACCCATACCTCACATGTTAAGATCGAGAGGAGATACATAAGTTGTGCAATCATATGAAAAAGACCACAAAACGTATACATCTCTCGACTTTTACATTCACTAGATCGAGAGGTTGTGAAATTCTCGTCGAGAGGATAGCATTAGTATAGCTCGAGAGAGTATTAAGATATAAGATTTTGATTGTTAACATGAGTAGTAAGAAGTATAAGCACAATCAACATATTAAATTTGATTATTAATTGCCAAAGTCAAATACCCTAGCGCTTTTCTCATCCAAAGTCAACTTTTCATTTTCGTTTTCATAGTTTAGTTTATTTCTAAATCTCAATCCATTCTTTGAATAAAATTGGGGCAAATTATTTGGTACTCAATAGATCATCAATCCTCATGGTTCGACACTCTATTCATTACTTTATTACTTGTGATGATTAGTATACTTGCCAATTTATGCACCAATTTTTTGGGTCATTGCCGAGGATTATTTTGTTTTTTTTATTGATATCAACAGTATTTAAATCTAGTTTTAATTTGAATTTTTCTCAGAAAACTATCTTGACTTTTTGTTCTGCAGACTGTAGAAGACAAAACAATATCAGAAGTATTAGACGATATAGGATAGCTGACGGTCCGGTAGCTGATAATTGTTGAAGATTGGGTTGAGCTTGCAGAAACTGCTTCTTATTGGTTCATGCCAAGGTTCTAAATATCGGATATTGGGATCCTGATGGGGTTTTTTCATATCAGATATCAAATATCGAGGGAGATATCGAGGGAGATATCGGAGATAAGTGTGCATATTAGGCGTTCATATCGGACACTATATGTAATGAGATTTGATAACTAAAAGTTGGTTTAGCATTATAGATATCATCTACCAAATAAAAATAATGTACATTTGCACACAATCATGGGTCGTGCAATAAATAAGTTATTTCATGGAATTGAAAAATATAAGATTAGAAGTTCTATAATTCAGAGGAGAAAAGGAGGCAAGCTTGGGGAATGAAAGGGAGGCAAGCATCGACGTCGTCAATTCACGAAGGAAATAAAAAAATCGAGTCCTAACGATGCAAACAACAATTATATAGTATAGTCGGATGACGAGTATGGTTTAGGTTCAATGCTGATGGGTTCAAAAAAATAAACTCAATCAAAATAAATCCATATCGGCCGATTTTGCGCCAATTCATATCGGGCGATTTTTGCCCGATATTTCAAATATCATCCGTTTTTTTGCTACAAACGGTATGGGCGAATAATTTCCCCATATCGCATCGGCGGCATGCAAAAAATGAGATATCGGCCGATATCTCGGCCAACTCAGCCGATATTTAAAACAGTGGTTCATGCGACAATCAAAATTTAGTGAACTGCTACTTCCAGATCCTGAGATAGATAGAACCTTCTGACAGCTAAGCAACCATGGCAGGCAACGAAAAAAAGAGAGCATTGTGACACTATGTTGTTCGCTCCTTGATTGGAGCCACCTCATGCATCAAAAGGCCGACAATCCAAGCAAACAACTTCAAACTCAAGACAGGATTAGTTCAGATGGTGCAGAACATCTGTCAATTTGGAGGTCTTCCAACGATGACCCAAACGAGCACAACGCAAGCTTTCTAGAGATTTATGATACACAAAAGCACAATGGTGTGCAACAGAGGCTAAGATTGATACTTTTTCCTTTCTCCCTCAAAGATAAAGCGAAGATGTGTTTTAACTCTGCCAAAAGATTCAATTGCTACTTGGGAAGACGGCTTCTAAATTTCTAACCAAGTATTTTCCACCATTGAAATCGGCTAAGTTAAGACGACATCATAATTTTTGTTCAATTTGATAATGAAAATATTTATGAAGAATGGGAAAGATACAAGGAGTTATTAGGAAAGTTCAACATCATGAACTCCTGCTTGGTTGGAGATTCAATTCTTCTACAATAGGTTGTCACCAAACACAAAGATGATGATTGGTGCGGCTACCGGTGGAGCATTGATGGGTAAAAGGCGAGATGAAGCTTACAAGCTATTGAAGGACATGGCTTCAAACAACTATCAATGGCAATCTGGAAAGGTAACGCCAAAAAGAGTTGCAGGTGTGCATGACTTAGAAGCTATCACGGCGATAAAAGCTCAACTCGCGTTGTTAAAAAAGCAATTGGGAGCGTCTAATGCAAGTGCAATACAAACTCAAACTCAAGCATGTGATTTAAGTGGAGAAGGTCAATCTAAAGGAGATTGCCAAGTTGGCAACCCTTTTTCATATGCTCAAAACGAACAAGCCAACTATGTCAATAATTTTCAAAGACCCAATAACCCCTTTTCCAACATATTGTCATATACAATCTCGCGTGGAGGAACCACCCAAATCTGTCATGGAGCAACAACAACAATGTGTTGACGCCCAATAGCTTCCAATAACACCAACCACCACAGGAGAAGAAAGTGAGCTTGGAGTATGTACTGACACAACTTTCTTCAAGTACATCATCCTTCATGACAAAGACGGAGACAAACTTCAAGAACCAAGCGACATCCATCTACAATCTTGAAGTTCAGGTGGGCCAAATTACCAATCTGCTCTCTAACAAGCCACAAGGAACCTTGCTGAGCAATACCGGAACAAATCCGAAGGAGCATCTAAAAGCGATCGCCTTGAGAAGCGATATGCACCGAAACAAAAACAACACGATTCTTCTGAGTTAATGCATCAGGATGACTCTGATGAAGAAACTGATGAGAAATAAACCAAGATCAGCCATAACAGAAAAGAACAGATGGCTGGACGACTAGTCAGTCGTCCTGCTGATGATTTAGGGCCTCTGCCAAATACTGCACAGAAACCTACAGTAAAGCCATATGTTCTATATAAGTTGTATTGTGATCTCTAAATTGATTTCTTATTTCCTTTCACAATTACTTTGAAGATGAAATTCATGTTTGATATATGTTGTGCGCTTTTTAACATGAACTAAATCTCCATAGATAGTCGTTGATGTAGGCAAACTTAATATGATGATATAATCTTGTTGATACGTGTTAGTTCTTCTATACATGCATGTTAAGTCTCTATTCTCGTTTTAATTTTATTAACTGATGGCCACATTAATTAGTTGATTAGATTTGAGACCGAAAGAAGATAATTTAGCATAGCTTCATAGAAATAGACCCATACCTCACATGTTGAGACCTAGAATAGATACATAAGTTGTGTAATTCTATGAGAAAGATCACAAAACTTAATGTATCCTCTAGCTTGTAAATTCACTAGATCGAGAGATTGTGAATTCTCGTCGAGAGGATAATATTATTATTATTTGAGAGAGAGAATATTAATTAAGATAGGAGATTTAGATTATAAACATTAGTAAGAAATTACTAGCACAATCAACATATTAAATCTGATTATTAATTGCCAAAATCAATTGCCCTAGCGCTTTTCTCATCCAAAATCAACAACTTTTCGTTTTCATAGCTTAGTTTAATTCTACATCTCAATCAATTCTTCGAATAAAATTAGGACAAATTAGTTTGGTACTAAATAGATCATCAATCCTTGTGGGTTCGGCACTCTATTCATCGCTTTATTACTTGTAACGATTGGTGCACTTGCCAATTTATACACCAAAAAACAAGAGCAGCGTGCAAAGTAACAACAAAAAAGACAGCAGCGTCAAGAAAAGAGGGAGGAGGAGAAGCAATAGTAGAAAGCATCAACAACACTAAATAAGCAGCAGTGGCAACAACTGCAATGAGAGAAAAAAAAAAAAAAGAAGAATAGAAGCAGCAGCAGCAACAGTAGCAGTGAAGCAGCAATAGCAACAAGAACAACGAAAGAGAAGAACAAGCATAGGAGAATAAGAGTAGCAACGAAGAAGAGCAGCAGTAGCGCAGCCGAGGGGGAAGAGAGAGAAGTAGAAGAGGAACAGGAACAGTGAA
>JAVJIF010000712.1:0-195469 GCA_038442645.1 Agave tequilana | reverse complement strand
CTTGGCCTGTTAGCCACAGTCTGGGTCAGAAACTGGGTTAAAAACATATTTTGAAAATTCTTTTAAAAACTTGTAAAAATCCCAAAAATGTTTTTACCATATTGCATTGATATATAAACATATGATAAACATTTCTACTCATATATCAAGCATATGAAACCATTTTTGTTTCTTAACTTTTTTACCAAAACCAAAACATGTATTTTTATCAAACTGATTTTTCAACTGATGAATAGAAACATCAAAATAAGTTTGTCTAGGAAGTTAAAGCATGTATGTATATCTAGAACATATCTAATATACATAAAAACTATTTAAACTTGTTTTGATCAATCAATTCATGAAAACACATATAAAAACAAAAACGTGTGTGTATTGTGCACTTGAGCATATCAACTATACTAAGCTTTACAATATGGATCTAAACACACTAAACTAAACTATGGATACCTAAGTCTTCTTGACGATCTTCAATCTTCAAGTTGACTTGATCCAAACTCCATCCATGAGCTAGGCAAGGTGTGATCTTGATGCTTGAGCCCTGGATCACTATGAAAAGCTTCTAAACTCCTTGTTGAAGCTAATCACCAACTAATATCTTGCTAATAGATCTGAAACTTAAATTCACAAGAATATTAGTAAACATAACTACATGAGTTGATCATCATTAAAACTAGAGTGGAAGGCCTTTGGGCCAACACACAATGTATATGTACACACACACACAGAGATATGTGTGTAGGGTCTATCTGTGTGTATGTGTGTGTGAGGAATCTGTACCTCAGCGGCCAGCTGAGAGAGACTCTCTCAGCTGGCGCAACGTGGCTGAATTTTAACTACAATTTTGGGTGTGGTACCATGGTTGCAGTTTTATATGAGGATTGTGATTAAGTCGCAGCATCTTTATGAGAACTGTTGTCATGGTCGCATTCTTTTTCTGAGGACTGCTATGGTCGCAAAACCTAATTATACTGAAAATATAAGTTTTTAGGACTGCGACCATGTTACAGTAGTTACGACCATGTTGCAGTAAGTTTGCGACCATTTTAAAGTGACAGCTGAGAGAGTCTCTCTCAGCTGACGGCTGAGATACATCTCTCTCTCTCTCTCTCTCTCTCTCTATATATATATATATATATATATATAATATATATATATATATATATATATATATATATATAATATATATATATATATAGGGTTAAAGTGTTCCTAGTAGGTCTCCTTAGATTACAATCTAAGGAGAAGGCTTAAAACTCTAACATCTCAAAAAATATTTCACGATCCGACCGCACATTATCAACTTCATATCTTAAGATGTACACATAAAAAAAATCAAGTGATTTTGAGTTCGTTTACTCTATTTTCTTTAGGTTCAAATATTAACGGTTTTTAAAAGTAGAACAAACTGGAACGATTAGATCAATGAGTAAACGAAATTCAAATCATTTCATTTTTTATATGTGTACATCTTAAAACATGAAGATGATAATGTGCGATCGGATTGTAAAAAAAAAAATCAAAATGTTGGGGTTTTAAGCCTCCTCCTTAGATTGTAATCTATGGAGACCTACTAGGAGCACGTGACCCATATATATATATATATATATATATATATATATATATATATATATATATATATATATGAGTTCTAGCCTTCACAGAATATTTGGATTCTAACTCAAATCAAATAAAGAAAATAATAAAAAAAGAAATCACATTATGTTCAAAACTATACTAGAAGTATCGAGTTTGAAGCTGAATTAGTCAGATAAAAATCATATATTTTTTTTGGCCCGTACCAGATTCGTAGGTGTCCTCTCCTCTCCCTTTACTGGACCGGACTGGATCTCACATGAAAATTCTAGTCGGGTCGGGTGGGTACTCCATAAACCCGACCCGACTGTAGGGTAAAGAGGAGCTGATAACTAATAAGCGTCGGCTAGGGTACAAAGTTCAAACTCTTCCCTCTCCTCCTACTTTAATTGCCCCCAAAAAAATAAAAATAAAACCAATTAATCTTTGATCCACTGTGTTCTATCTTTCTTTTCTCTCTGGGGTTGGGTTGTCGTGGCCCATTGATGTTGATCACCTCGAATTACCCCGTTTTTCGTTCAATTTCTCCAATAATTTCAACCGATCATCATCATCCCCGCTCGTCGTTCACCAGCGATCCAACAATTCCAACAGATCGCGTAGGCCATGAGGAACAACGAAGAGGTATGGATATCTCTATATTTTTTTTATTTTTGTACTTGCTTTACTCAAATATATTTATGCATATTAATTTATAATTCCTGTTTCGTATTAACTTCTGACTATTTAATCTCATAACCGAGTCTAGTTCATGGTGAAATATCTCGGGGGGATGATAAGTTTAGGGACCAGCTGGTGGAAATCCTGAACCACGAAGAGGACGAGGTATGAATTGAAGCATAACTGTCAATTATTATGACTTATCAAATCAATAAAATGTTGTCAAGATGTTTAGAATTCTTTTTTATAAAAGTGCAAGTAGTGAGAGTTTGTGCGGTTCCTGAAATTTCTTACTGCCGTAGTCAGTTTCCAACCATGCGAGATTACAATACGTGTCCATCTAATCTCTGGGTGGATGCGTGACACGTGATCCTCTCCAGAACCTTTGAAGGTTAGTCTCATTTCCATTCAAACTCCGGGCAACTCAAACAGTTGGAAGATTAGGGATAGAGCCAGTTGCAAGTATCCTTATCTCTAAGCCTAATCCCCATTCGAGCCGAACGGTTACAACTTTGAAGTGGATTGATCACATCTACAACATGACGATGACCTCTGGATAAGGATAAGCGTGTGTTTTACGGCTCCAAACCACCTTCAAAATAAGCCCTTTTCTCGAAGGGACGATCAACAAAATAGAAACCCTAGAGTGTGAGATTGGAGCGATCACCATTGTAATCTTCTACGAATTATAGTAAAATTCTCTCTTCGTGATTTTTCACTTTCGGATTTTCACGTAAATCTCGATGTTAGCTCTGGTTTGATCTTTCTAATTCTATTATTTAATCTCCACATTTGGTGCGTGGATAAATTCCCTAGGAATTGCTCACTGCATTTGGTGATTTCATTGAGAGCTCCTCTGAATCCATACTTGAAGATCTCTTCCCTTCCCAAAACCTAAACTCAAAATAGCCTTATACCGCGGACATGGCTCCACCAAGGAAGAATACCACTCAGGCTCCAGCCACTGCCCTCGCTGTTTCAAAAGGGAAGGGGAAGGTTGTCGAAGTCGCCGAGCCGGCAAATCGTCATCCCAACCAGTCTGACGTGCACATCACCGACGCTGAAGACCCCAGTCTTCTTCTACCCTATCCCAAAGGCCGCATACAGCCGTGCTCGAGTCCTGACACGCTAACGAGCAACTCTACCAGATGCTTTCCAGCCTACAGAAGTAGATGAAAGAAAACAAACAGAGCTAGGTCGGCAAGCCGTTCTCCTCAAGCAAGTCGACATCCTGCGGAACTCGCAATCCTCCCGAAATGCAGAAGAAAGAGGTCGGGCTCCCATGTCACCGCAACGTGACTGGGAAGCCGCGTAAACCTCTGGCAGCTCGAAGCACAATAGGTCAGAGACTCGCAATGATGACGAGTGCTCCAAGAATAGGAGCATCCTAGCATCCCGAAGTTCCCGCGCATCGAAGACATTGTGGATCTGGTTCAAAAGCTGCTCGACCAAGCGAGCCAACAAACTCTGAAAGGAATGGAGCCCAGCAGTTTGAGACCCCCGACTCACCACTGTCAAAGGAAATAACCACGCTCTGATTTTTGAGAAAATTTTTGATGCTCTCTTTCGACTGCTACTTGGGGGCATTCGACCCCTTCCTTCATTTTTACCAGTTTCGAGACAATGGCTATTCACGCTCACGATGACCTCCTTTATCGGTGTTCCTTCCAGCCTCAAGGGTGCTGCCTACCATTGGTTCCACTCACTCCCGAAGAACTCACTTTAGAATTTCAATGGTGTAACTGATGTCTTCTACAATCAGTTCGCTTCTCGGAGAGAGTTCCAGAGGAACAACTATCTCCTCACGGTCAGAATGAAACTGGGGGAGAGCCTGAAGAGCTACGTCAACTATTTCTAGAGCCAGATAGCTCTAGTGCACAACTGCAATGAAAACGTTTGCTGCAACCGCATTAATCAGTGGATTGCAAGTTATTCACTCATTTTACAAGTATCTGGTGAAGAACGATGTCACCAAGATGAGGGACATTCTCATCCGGGCACAAAAGTACATGCAGATCGAAAAGACGACTCAGAGTGCGACCAATCACCCCCTAAACAAGGATCCGAGGGCGAGAAGCCGCGACAGCAGTCCCCCTGAGGAAGAATCCAAATCACAACTCTGCTGTTGTCCACAAGACACCCGACACGCGCGTGAGTTGAATAAGGACGACGCTACAGAGCCTGACCTTATCCCATTCAGGATTCTCGTCGACCATGTGTTTATGCCATCAAAGATCAGCCTTGGGTCAAACGCCTGACTCGACGACTCCCCTAGAACCGAAAGGATCTGGGTCCCGAGAGTATTGCGCCTTTCATGACGGGATGAGCCATCTTACCATCGACTGCCGCACCCTCTGAGACATCTCCAGGATCTGGTTAATCAGGGATATCTCTAGAGTTCATCTAAACCTTGGACAAATCTCAGAGATTAAAGTGCAGAGGGAACCCTAACCACAAAACGATCAGGCAGGCAATGAACTCATCCAGTACAGAGGTAAATGCTATCTTCGGCACCTCCCCGATAGAGGGCGCCACAATGAAGGAAAAGACCGTTTATGTCAATGAAGCTCGGAGGGATAAATACCCGACGATATTGACAAGCTCGCCTTCATCACTAGATAGGCTTATCTTCTCAGAGATCGATGCCTACGCCATGCATTTCCCACACAATGGTGCTTTGGTTATAACAATGCATATCGATTATTGTCGAGTGTTAAAGATATTGGTTGATGGGGGAGCAGTGTCAACATCCTGTACGAACATGCCCTAGATCGGATAAATGACACTCTTGAGCTGGCTTGAAAGATGATGACCCCTCAGACCCAATCACTCCTTTTATGGATTCGATAGGAATGAGGCGTGCTCGCCGGGAACAGTCACGCTCCCAGTCCGAGCAGATCCATATAATGCTGTCATAGAAATTCTGCGTCTTTGATGTCGAATTTTCCTACAATGGATTCACATGATGAGAGCTATTTCATCCACCCACCATCAACTTCTGAAGTACCCCACACCGTCAAGAATGACCAACGTAAGGGGTGACTAGGCGATGGGGAGAAACATAGCTGCTAGCCGGGAAGAAGTCTGCCTGTGCGACAAAGGCCTCCCGGGCGGTCTCTGATAAGGAATCTCCTGCGGATAAAAAGCAAAAGAAGATTGCTCGCTAATAGCAATTGTAGATGGCGAAAAACAAGACTCCGACTTTCTTGTTGAGCCAGAGGATCCAGACCATGACTCACCCATCGAGTCAGAAGATCCCAACAACAAGATTGGAGAGGAACTTGAGTCTTTTCATGTGGATCCACATTATTCAGAGAGGGTCCTCCGAATCGGCTCAAAGCTGCATCCTCACTAGAAAGCCTTATTCAGAAGGTTCTTGTCAGACAATTTTGATGTGTTTGCGTGGACTCCCACTGGCATGCCCGAGATTGATCTCGATATCATCTGCCACAAGCTCTCCATCAATGCAGATGCCAAGCCATTAAAGCAGAAGCCAAGGGGAATGAACAAGGAACGGAGTCGCGCCATCAGCGATGAAGTTGACCGTCTACTACAGGCTGGCTTCATTCGGGAGACGTTCTATCCTGATTGGCTCTCCAATCCCGTCCTTGTAAAGAAGAAAAATGGCAATGGAGGGTCTGTATCGACTTCACTAACCTCAACGAAGCTTGCCCAAAGGATAGCTTTCCCCTCCTGAGGATCGATCAACTGGTAGAAGCAACAGCGAGCCATGAACTTCTTAGCTTCATGGACGCCTACTTTGGGTACAATCAGATCAATATACAGTCACCGGATGAAGACAAGACTGCTTTCTCTACTGGTCAGGGAATCTATTGCTACAAAGTGATGCCCTTCGGGCTCAAAAATGCCAGGGCCACCTCCAGCGCATAGTTGATAAAGTCTTTAAGGATTTGATCGGGAACACCATGGAAGCATATGTTGATGACATGCTGGTGAAAAGTGTCCTCCGCACAGATCACATCTAGCATTTAGGCGAAGCGTTCGACCTCCTGCAAAGTACAAGATGAAGCTCAACTCCGAGAAGCGCACATTCGGGTTGCTTCCGGAAAGTTTTTAGGGTGCCTGGTCACTTGACGGGGCATCGAGGCCGACTCGATCAGATATCCTCCATCTTAAACATGAAGTCGCCTACCTGCGTGAAAGATATCCAGATGCTGAATGAATGTACACATTTTCCCTCCTTTTCTTTCTTCTTTTTGATTTTTCTTAGATTTCATAATGCTTCATCCGAAATTCACACTGATGCTCTCCCAAATGATCCGAAGCCAAATGTGTTCAGGCCGAAACCAAACAAAACTGAAACTTTTTGTTAGTTTCGAACGTGTACCGACTGAAACCGAGACAAAATGGTCGAAACGAAGGCAAAATTGACGAAACCTCAAACCATGGCATAGACTCGTCCATAATTGTTTATATTGAAAAGGAAATTGAGAAAACAAAGAAAATAGTCTTATCTAGGTAGAAAATTAGAAGAAAACAGAAAAACTTTAAAAATAAATTGAGAAAATTGAGAAAAAGAGACAAGAAGAAAACCAAAACTATAGAAAATGAGGAAAAAATGAGAAAAAATGAACAAAGATGGAAAAGTGAGGAAACACTAACTATAAGAAAATTAAAAAAAATGTCAAAAATAAAAAGAAAAATTGAAAAAAGTTAGAAAAAAGAAACAAGAGAATATAGTAAGGATATGCATAAAAATAAAATAAAGAAAATAAGTAAGGAGAAACCCTAGCAAAGGAAAGGATAGAGTTTTGTAAAATTGGAGTTCCATTAGAGCCGGTGGAGTTCGTGTGAACCAGAATTTGTTGCTATTGAAGGTATCAGTTGAAGCTATCAGAGTTTGAGCCACATTGACTAATTCATGTTTCTCTAGGTTGGACTTGGGAATAGATGCTGAAAATGGATTAAGTCTTTCTACATATGGATTTTTTTGTTTGATGTTTTTTCACCTTATCGGTCTAAGCTCACTCATTATAAAGTCCAATTGTAGTATGCAATTACAAGAAAAATGAGTGAGAACAAATTTTAATAATATCACATTAAACTTAAACATGCCCTTTAAAAGAAAAATAATGATGTTCATTTACGTAAATAAAAGAGTGGGAACAGAAAGTCACTTAAGCAAGCTTAAGCAAAGCGACCATTGACCTTGAATTGCTTTGGCAATCATCTTAAGCACCTATATGGCGCTGTTTAAAACTTTGACTTAGATCTATGGTTTTGGCATGCAAATTCTTGATCCACCTTTTTGTGATCTGCACATTTAAAAACTTTTATACACTAATTTTCTTTAGGTCTCAAATTTGATAGCTGTTAAACTATGCAACACTCTATTTTAGCCCTTCGTCTTGTGCCTAGTAATGAGTAGGCACAAGTACTTAAAAACACTTGATTTTTGAACTTTAGACATTGTTAATGATGTAGATTAACCTGAATGAAGTGAATTTTCAACTTAGATTTTCTACCCATCGGGGTGTTCGTATTGGTGCAAGTGGGGCTGCAAGTTTAAGTACCACTTGAACTTTTCCACTTAGAGTGTTTGCTTCTAGCTGCAAGTGGGATTTGCAATGAAAATTTCACTTGCAGGCCAAACAATTAATTTTTTTTATCATGTAAATCTCACTTGCAATCAAAATTTATCGATGTAAATTCTAATTGCAGCTCACTTGCATCCCAAAACAATGGATTTTTTAATTTATTAATTATTAATATTTTATTAATAAAATTTCAATTTCATTAACTATTTGATATTTTAATATTTTAATTAGTGAATAATAATTTATTAATATTCTTTTTTATTTATTAGTTTTAATAATTATTTTGTTAATATTTATTAATATTTGTATTCCTTATTTCATTAATTATTAATATTCTATTTTTAATTTCATTAATTATTTAATTATTTAATATTTGTATTAATTACAATCATTTTACTAATATTTTATATTTAATTTATTTTATTAATTATTTTCTTAATAGTTTATTAATATTTTTATAATTTTTCAATTGTTAGTATTTTATTAATTATTAATCTTTCATTAATATTTTTATTAGTATTTTATTACTACTTTAAATATTTTTTATTAATTAATAGTATAATTTTATTAGTTATTAATATTTTATTAACTTTACTATTTTTATATATTTCCATTTTTAAAATATTTTAACTAATTATTAATATTTAATATTTAATATTTATTTATTAGTGTACTATTTTAATATATTTTGATATTTAATATTTTCAATATTTAAACTTTTTAATTAATTATTTATCAATTTTATTATTTAATATTAGATATTAAATTACTAAACAGTTAATTTGTGGTCTACTCCTACTTACACTTTCAACATTGCTAACCAAACGCCGTAAAAAAATATATATTCACATTACCAATCAAACATCGTAAAACTTGTGCAAAACTCACTTCCAAATATAAAAAAGTTTATCACTTACGACTTATGACTTGCGGCCACTTGTCGCAAACGAAACATGCCCTATTGAATTTAAATGAGAAGGATTTGTTTGCAACTTCCCAACATCTTTCTCTGTCTGGGCATGCGTGTTGGTCTCTAAGAGGCATTGTGTCCTATGTTCTATTTCTTAAGTATTTTCATGTGTGTGTAATATTCCTATTTTGAAATAGAAGTTAATAATTAATTAATCGTACTTGTTATTGTTAATTGTTAATAGTTATTCTAATACCCATTAGTACTGTTATTATCAATATTATTTTTGATTTTATTTTTATGTGATGATTTAGCCCAATCCTTGGAGCCCAAAACCAAGCCCATCTCTATTTTCTCTCTCCTTATTTTCTCTTTCATTTCTTTAGCCCATAGAGGCCCAACCATAACCCATTAGCTATTAACCAAATCTCTATGACCTAATTCAAATCCTAATCCCAACCAACCCTATCCTAATCCCAACCAAATCCTATTCATCTTGTTTTCCTCCTTGCTAAACCGCAGCCAATTCCCATCCTCTCTTTCACAACACGTGTGAGTATGTTGTACGTGTATCTGTGTGCATGTGTAGTGTACATGTGTGAGTATGTTGTACGTGTATCTGTGTGCATGTGTAGTGTACATGTGTGAGTATGTTGTGTGTGAGTTTAATTCCCCTCCCTCTCTGTGTTCGATTGCGTGTTGCAACGATTATGGACTCGTTTCGTGAGATCTGAACTCGGTACAGGAGATTTGAATTGTGCTCGCTGTCAACCCGATACACTGGCGATTCGAAGACTGACCCACTAGTTGACCTGGAGATCCGTACCGGTTTGTGCAGTGAAGAGCAGACGATGATTTAGATCCAAAATCGTGTCATTTTTTGTGAGTGTTTGTTTTTATGTTATTTCCTTATTTATTGTTGTCAGTAGCGTTTATATGTTACTCGTATCATTTCATGTGAATGATTGATATATTTTACCAGTATGATTACCTGTATTCCTTCATGAGATATTAGTGAGTGTTCACATTATTTATTTAGTTGATATGAGCGTTTATCAACATCATTTCATGTGTAGTTGTTCACCGCTATTGATTCAGGAGTTGTGGTATACTTGAGACTAGACTTGATCTTGTAATTGATCTAGTTGTGATGAATCTTAAAATATAAATTGATTGGTCTTGAGATTGGCATGGTTCATGTTTGTGGATAAGTAGTATATTCATTTGAGGTATTTATCGGACATTGTTTGGTGATTATTTGGTGAATTGGAACTTGCATGATAATTATCTGTTGATTGATTGGTGAGTCGATGAGGGTTAGATTGTCAGGTATCAGTTTCTTATATGCTTGGTGTTATTTAAAGTTACTTGATAGTTCTTGATGTTACCTTAATTGATATTGAGCATCAGATGTACGGGGACTTTGTATCTTGGTAATCAGATATTAGACTTATGTCATTTCATGTGTGATCGTTTTGGATTCAAATTTAGTTATGATAAATTTAAGGATGTAACTGGATTGATCTTGAGATTGAGTGGATCTATATATGGTATTATTTAGAGTTAGAGTTGACCTGTGACTTATATTCTTTTATCGGATCTTAATCAATTTTTTAGATAAGGTTGATGATTGTTAGATTATGAGCTGTGAGTATTTCGGATTTATTTATTGATCGTATGTGTTAAGTATGGATGTGCTTATTGATGTTGATTATCAGATATATACTATTTTGGGTTTCATGTCGCTTGAGGATGTTTCACTATTTAAATATGATTTCGGTATCTGTTGATCTAGTTGACTTTGAGAACATTCAGTAGACCTCACTTCATGATTGGTTCCTAGTCACTGCAGTTATTTAGTTATGGATACAGATATATTGTAGCGATCTAGTTGATATCGGTGGATGAGACTTCGATTGATTCTAGATGGGACTGCATTATAAAGAATTAGTGTCTAGACCTGTTACTAGTATTAATTCATGTTACTGAAAATCATTGGGAAAGTATTGTTAGACCGTAACACCATGTACAATCTTATTGTTTATCGTATACACAGTTACTGGTTCTTGTTGCTGTTCACCGTGTATACGATTACTGTTTACTGATATACTGTACTGTTACTGTCACTATATCGTTTCAGTATTCTAGGTAACATGAATATTATTTGTTTTAACTGAATTAAATAATAATGTAAAAATACAACTTATACTAGGATTGGGAAAATTGATGGAGGAGACATCGTCTGTATTTTGGGTGGACCAGGATACAGATTGCACAGCCGATTGAGAGTTCCACTGCAGGGTTTCTGGGGATGACTGACATCCCATCTGTACTGTTTACTGCTCTACTATTTTTCACAGTGAGATTACTGTTACTATTACTAAGTACTTAGCGGTACGGCCCGGTTCAGCGTCAGGAAACTCAGGCTGTGGTCCCGGGTATGTACGGGACCCACCAAAGCATGTATAATGTCTCCAACAATCAGTTTCAATAACATACGACCTCAATTGACATGTGTAGTAGGCGTAGTATGGGATGCGCCTACTGCATGTGATAATTGGTGTTCGCTGACATAATTAATAATAAATTGTCTATACTGTATTGTAACTGACCGTGTTTTACTGATATCATATGATATGATAGATATTTGATACATGTATGGTTATGTTGGACACCTGATTGTACTCATGACCTGATTGTACGCTGGACTCTAGCACTGACTACCTTTATTACTGTTTATATATGTTATTGCATTCTTGATAATCTGTGTTTTATTATCATATTATACTCCATCACTTTATATGCACGAGCACTTTCCCCCTTTTTCTTACACTTTTATGGGGTCACTTTCTGAGGACTCTGGATTTGCACGTTCAGATATTGGATTTTATTTTTTTTTATCAGGTGTTCGTTGAGATCGTATGCTTTATGAGGACTCGGAGTTTCTCCCTATTTGGATCTGATATTCTTGTCTTCTTTTTTACCCCTGTGGTTTTTGTAATATCTTTGATTCCATATATATATATATTAGACTCATTGCTGGTTTTATTCTTTTATTCACCTGAGATCATGGTGGACATCTATATGTAGTATTGCAGTGATATCAATCCTATTTAGTAGATTTTTATAGCTTGCTCGGGTCATTTTAGGCTTAGCGTGTATACGTAGGGTATCCTCCTCGTGACTCGTCGCGACTCTGTTTCCGCGTATTTTGGGAAGGGGGGCGTGACAGTATGTGTTCGTTTTTTATTCGTTTTCTATTCCATGCTTTCTAGCTAAAAGGATGACTGACACCATCTATCTTGATCTACATATCATTGGACATGTGTGAAAATTTGGATAGATTGGAACACTTCAGCCTATAGACCAACTTGTCATAAAGTAGTCCTTTTTAGCCCATCTATCTTGATCTACATATCATTGGACATGTGTCTGAAATTTGGATAGATTGGAACACCCCAGCCTATAGACCAACTTGTCATAAACTAGTCCATTTTAAGGTAGATTAAGAGTTAATTTTTTGAAGAGTTGATTGGTTGAAAGACTTCAAACTACTCAATATTTTTGTTCACAAATTTAATAAGGATCAAGATGGATGATATTAGTCATTAGTTTTACTATATTAGTTCCAAGCTTTGCCAAACATGTTAGTGTCTGATACGGGAAAGTTTGATGAGGTATGTGCATAATTTCATTTTTGAACTACAAAAAAAATGAGGCCCAACCTTCACAGCAGATGTTGATCTAATATTTCTCTCAAATGTGTGCATGTGTGGAAATAAACTTTTCAGAAAAAATGTAGTAATTCTCGTGGTCTATATTGAATCAGTTCCAAACATCACTGCAGATGCCAGTTTCTACAACTTTGGAGCCTGTCATGTCGGATCCTTGCAAGGTATGCATCCAATTTTATGTCATTTAATTATCCGTGAATAGAAGTTTCACTTGCATTTTAGTCTTTTTTACTACTTTTTAAAACCTCAAACCCGACTGCTCGAGATGTTGAAGTCCTATGCATCTGTATGTAATCCAATACAGTATGCAGCTATACATGGTTGCAACATGAATAAACAAAATTTTAGTAAGCAATCCTCCATAGTGACCAAATTCCATACATTACGTAGGTGTCAGTTTTTGTGTGGTGTGGGTTTGATTCTGAGATGACTCATACGCTCCAGGCTTGTTACTATTTGATTATCATTCAAGCATAAACAGTTTCATCTCAAACTGATTAGCCTTTCTCTTTTTGTATGAGTACTCTTTCTATGGTTTTAGAACTTTTTTTTTCCTTATTTAAGTTTTGAAACATCACTGCAGATGCCAGTTTTTACAACTCTGGAGCCTGTCATGTCGAATCCTTGTGAGGTATGCATCCAATTTTATGACATTTAAATATACGCCAATAGAAGTTTCACGTACATTTCAGTCTTTTTAACTACTTTTTAAAACCTCAAACCCCTTTTAAACTACTGCTCGAGATGTCGAAGTCCTATGCATCTGTATGTAATACAATACAGTGTGCAGCTATACATGCTTGAAATATGGATAAACAAATTTTTTGTAGGCAATCCTCCATACTAACCAAATTCCAAACATTACCGAGCTGTCAGATTTTGTGTGGTGTGGGTTTGATTCTGAGATGACTCATGCATGCCAGGCATGTTTGTATTTGATTATCATTCAAGCATAAACAGTTTCATCTCAAACTGATTAGCCTTTCTCTTCTTTGTATGAGTACTCTTTCTATGGTTTAGAGAACCTTTTTTCCTTATTTAAGTTTTGGAAGCCGTTAACTCTTTTTAAAATTTCCACATTTCATTACTGTGCTTTGAGAAAGTTCAATTTCCAATTTTTAGTTATATTTAATTTATTAGGTCAAGGTTATCTTGCATTTATATAGTTAATATAAGTAACAAAATTATAGTAAATATTCGTCTATACTAAAGAAATTCCAAAATCACCTAGGTGCTGGATTCCCTATTGTCTAGTTCTGATTCTGTGACGACTGATTCCTGCCAGGTATGTTTGTATTTTATTATCATTCAAGCATAAACTTTTCCATCTCAAATAGTTTTTTCTTCGTACGATGTACTCTTTCTATGGTTTTATGCCTTTATGTTTTCCTTATTCAAGTTTGGGAATCTGTAACTCTTTCAAAATTTCTAAATTTCAAGACTGTTGCTTTGAGAAAGTTTATATCCCAATGTTTAGTTATATTTAATCTATTTATTAGGTTAAGGTTATGTTGCATTTGTAGAGTCTAGATCACACACATAATTACCTCAAAATCTGAGAACTGAGATTATTTTCTTTGCTATTCCCCTTTCCCCTTTCTTCGTGAGGGCATTCCTTTCTTTCCAATAGAGCCAAACGGTCTTGCTCTTCATACTGTATTTAACTTTTTGTGCTCTTAAATATTGTAAACCCGAAAAACTTAGATGCATGAATCTTTGTGACTTTTTTTGATGGCAAAGCAGTGAATTTTTTTATCAACTTTAAAATGTTATATAAAACTTTTACCTCCAAAATGTGCCTAAGCAAAGAGTTGAAGTGAGGAAAGTTTGACACTGTATATGAGTTTGGAACGATGTATTATCTTGGTTTAATCGATTGTATTATCTCAGTTTAGTCTAGCTTTTCTAAATCACATCATTTCCACTGAATTTTTCAGGCTGTCTATCTAGTTCATAAAAGGAAACTATGTTGCGAGGAAAGCTAGATTGAATCAAGATATCAAGATAATCTATGTGATCCTACACATGTTTCAAGGAAACCCGTTTCCTGTCCTGGCACAACACCATTCTAAGAAAAAGGGAGACATTTCCGACACTTGGAACTGTGTGTATATATTTTACAGGATATATTCTCAAAAGTCACATAATTTTCATGCATGCTCACATGGAAACTTGTGTTGTATGCATTCAAATTTACAAAAGCATCTAGGAAAATTTGATTATTGTTGATAGGAGTAAGACTTTTGAAGAACAATTTATATATATAAGAAAAATTACTAAAAAACAACTTACATTAATCTGAAATATGCAGATTTCAAAAAATAAATGTGAATTAAATGACGTAGTATTGAGAATACTTTTACAAATGTGCACATGTTTATATTGATATTATCTCAAAAGGTACACACACAAAAGAATTTTGAACACATGCTATCCGATGTAGTCGTAGAATATCTAATCAATTATATCTAAATGTAATTTACAACAAAGTTCTATAATTTGATGCATATATATATATATATATAATTTGCTAAAAGGTTGTGTGAAATTATAACTGTTATACCCCAACTCTAAAGATAAAAAAAGAGATATCAACCACCCTTGCGTATCCAAAGTGAACTGAGAGCGAAAGCAAATAAATCAGCCATCAATTCAAGATGATCACATCTCCTTCCGGAACACCCAAATAGTACCTGGAGTGCGCACAGCCAAAGTTCTGGTGGACACAGGTACATTAGCAACTAATTCTTTAAGAGCGCCCATTATCAAACTCAAGTGCATAATTCACTTTTATCACAACGTAACTCTTAAGCCCTCAAACTGTCTCCAGTCTCAGATATTGAATTATCCCCCAAGCAGCAACCCAACAAATATGACAGAAGTATGCACAACAATCACCTTACTCTTAGCAACATCTCGTTGCCCAGAATCTGAACAGTGAAACAACTTTTTGTGCACCATATCACCTGCACATTTGGTAGCCAAAAGGCAACATGATTTAATAATGCTAGTAAAGGAAGACTTTTGCTTTCTAAGAAAAAAAAAATCTTATTAATTTATCCCCCTCCCCAGTCCCCCTCTCAAAAAAGAAAAAAAAAATCACAAAGTCAAAACCATCACAGAGTCCTATTCAGTGCTAACAGAAAGTGCAACAAAATTCATCCTCCAAGGTGTCTATAAATCTATGTTTCATGACTGCTAAATAGAAGCAACATAACTGTAATGCAAAAAGACATGAGAAATTGATTCATAGGGGTGGAGCAAAGCACACAACTGAGACTCCTCCCTTTCCTATTCGACATCTCTATAATATTAAACCTCCCTTGAAGTGTAACCACATAAAGAGGGACCATAATTGACCATATCCTAAAAAAAGGCAGTTTTTTAACCCCTTCAAGATTAAGAAAGTTATAATATGATTTAATAAAGAAACAACCCCTATGCTTCCATGTCTAAACTTTCTTGTCAATAACAGAAGTAATTGGCACCAGATTAATAGTATGAAGTAAAGCAATGCAATGATTAACCAACTCCCTAGCTATGGTTCTTTGAACTGAACCCTCCTACTCCAACAATTATTGTCATAAGCACCTTGAGAACACACTGTTAGGATTATGACGTGAATACGTCATGAAGGTTGATTAATGTCGGATCTGATAGTTTTCTTTTCTGGATCTGTTGTGAGTCCGAGTTGGATTCAAGTTTCCTTTATTCTGATTGATGGAGTTTGTTTAGGACTAAGAGAGTTCTATGGTCTATAAATAACCCTTTAGGGTGGCCTTCAATGTATTCCAAGAGAAATCAAAGAATTTATAATTCCTAAGGGTGTAATTCATCTAGGTGAGAAATTCGTGAGAGAAGCTTAGCCACAAGGGTTCGCTGTTCTTGGCGGCCATCAAGGGCTTGTAACTTTTCAGCGTGAGGTGTAAGTAATTCTTATTATACTCCCCCAAAGTTTTAATAAAGTTTCTCCCCTTCTCTCGTGGACGTACAAACGATCTGTTTGATCGGTGAACCATATTATATTGTGTGTTGGCTTTCTATTTACTTTGGAATATCTTCTTCTTTTCTTCAAGTTGCCTTAGTAGATCCTGTGGTTCGTATCTGCTGCGCCGCTCCAGTCAATCCTGTTGTGAGGGCGTCCTCTCCTAAAATCACAACAATTGGTATCAGAGCATACAGATTGTTTCCCAACAATTGGTATCAGAGCAAGGTTAACGTGAAGATGTCTGCGATCAAGTTCGATATTCAGAACTTCGATGGCGTCATCAATTTCAGCAGGTGACAGATTAGGATGAACGCCATCCTTACCCAGAGCGGGTTGAAGAAAACACTACTCGGGAGGGAGAAAAAGCCTCAAGACATGAAAGAAGAAACATGGTAGGAGTTGGATGAGAAAGCCTTGACAGCTATTCAGCTTTGCTTGGCGGACGAAGTATTGGATGAGTTTTCTGCGGAGAAAACGTCCTCACTGTGGGAGCGACTTCAGGGCCACTATTTGAAGAAGTCATTGGCGAATCAGTTGATTCTGAAGCAGCATCTTTTTCTTCTCCGCATGCATGAAGGTATACCTATCAAGTCACATTGCAGAATTTTTCTCTATTATCAATGATCTAGATAAGATAGATGTTAAGATGAAGATGAGGATCAAGCACTTCTATTATTTTGTTCTTTACTTTCTTCATATAAGAGCTTTAAGAATTTGACGTGCAACTATTGTCACAAAAGGGGCACATTAGATCTGAGTGTTGGCTTCGAAAGAAAAAACAATCAAATGTTAATGTCACTGAACTGGTTGAAGGAGATGAAGAACAGTGCGACGTTCTATCTGTTACAGACAGACCAGTTGGTAACAAAGATGGATGGGTCAGATTCTGGATGTTCACAACATATCAGTTCCAATAGAAAGATGTTCTCTTCATACACTTTGATTCAAGGGGGAGAAGTCTTCATGAGGAATTCTGCTATGAGCAAGGTGATCGGCGAAGGAACAATCCAGTTTTGATCTCATGATTGATGCATCACTACTCTTCAAGGCGTTCGTCATGTTCCCGAATCAAGGTACAATCTCATCTCTCTTGGAGCCCACATAGAGAAGGATTCTGTTTCAGCTCGAAAAGTGATATCATGAAAGTTTCGAAAGAGGCCGTGTGATGTTTCAAGCCGAACGTGTCAGCAATGTGTATATGTTGCAGAATTTAGAGGTTACAATTGGTGGATTGCATTTATTCTCGGCTTCAAAAGTGGTGGTTATAGAACAATCAGAGACTAGATGGATTTAAGCTCGGATGTTCAATTATACCCCGAAGGGGGATTGGGACTAGGCGCGCAACAAGATAGTCTAGATCGTTACTCCTATGGTGGGGCAAATTCTCATAGATCTTGTGTAGATCAAGGAGATCATTGGGTAATAAAGTTCAGGTTGGGCTTGAACTTATTCGATCTAATCAAGATGTGAACCCTATGAGAGGGTTATGGAGAAGAGGGAGTGAGATGGAGATGAAGTCAAGCTTGTCCAATTCTGCGTGGATGCGAGCACATGGAACATGATGGCTATTCTCGGACTTGGACGTATTCAAGTCAAGGGGGAGATTGTTAGGATTATGACGTGAATACGTCATGAAGGTTGATTAATGTCGGATCTGGTAGTTTCCTTTTCTGGATCTGTTGTGAGTCCGAATTGGATTCAAGTTTCCTTTATTCTGATTGAAGGAGTTTGTTTAGGACTAAGAGAGTTCTATGGTCTATAAATAATCCCTTAGGGGTGGCCTTCAATGTATTCTAAGAGAAATCAAAGAATTTGTAATTCCTAAGGGTGTAATTCATCTAGGTGAGAAATTCGTGAGAGAAGCTTAGCCACAAGGGTTCGCTGTTCTTGGCGGCCATCAAGGGCTTGTAACTTTTCAGCGTGAGGTGTAAGTAATTCTTATTGTACTCCCTAAAGTTTTAATAAAGTTTCTCCCCTTCTCCCGTGGATGTACACAAGATCTGTTTGATCAGTGGAACCACGTTATATTGTGTGTTGGCTTTCTATCTACTTTGAAATATCTTCTTCTCTTCTTCAAGTTACCTTAGTAGATCCCGTGGTTCGTATCCGTTGCGCCGTCCCAGTCGATCCTGTCGTGGGGGCGTCCTCCCCTGAAATCACAACAATTGATATCAGAGCATACAGATTGTTTTCCAACACACACTAGCAGAAGGATTCTCGACCAAGGAGAATAGTTTAAGGAAAAGTGATGCCAACTAAAGTCATCACACTAACCAAAAGGAGTGGGATCTACCATCTCCCAACTGAATCTTTGTACTAACAAGAAGAAAACTATCCATTAGTCAATATTTTCTCATAAACTTGGACAAAACACCAAAAGAAAGTGTTCTAAAACACGGTTTCATTTTGTGTGCAGTTGAATAATGCATAACACATAATTGATTTATAACTATTAAATATGTGGAATTACGAAGAAATAACTTGCTAATATATATATATATATATATTCCAAATGCTGAAAATGCGAAAAAAGATCATGAAAAGACAAAAAAGACATAAGTTTTTAAAAGTTTAAAAAAATGAATAAATCTATTGAATTGTGAATAATAACAATATAACTTTTTTATTAATAAAGTAAATAACCATAATTCACACACAACATTACCATAATACTAACGAAAAGCACAAATCAATATAAATAAGTTTTAAGTAAAAAGAAAAATAAGTAAATGACTTATACAACAACAAGTAAGCCATTTATCCCAAGTATTTGGGGTAGGCTAATGAACCAAAAGAGAATTACGCTAGATCGAGCACATAGATCAGCTGTCTCCACTCATTCCTATTGAGTAATATGCCTTCATTAAGACCTTTAGCCTCTATATCTTATCATATCACTGCCATTTATGTTTTCTTCGGTTTCTTCTTTGCTCTTTTAACTTGTCCTAAGTTGATAAGTTTTACTCGCCGGACTGGCGCATCTGTAGGTTTACGTCGCACATGATCAAACCATCGTAGGTGATTTTCTCTCATCTTCTCTTCTATAGGGGCTACACCTATCTTAGTAAGAATAGCCTCATTTCTCATCTTATCTCGTGTTACCACACATCCAATGAAGCATGCGCATCTCTATTACACTCATCTTCTGGGCACGATATCTCTTTATAGCCTAACATTCTGTGCCATATAACAAAGCTGAGCTGATATCAGTTCGATAAAACTTTTCCTTCAACCATAATGAGATGTTACAGTCGCATAAAACTCCTGTAGTACTCCTCCATTTCAACCAGCTTGCTTGGATCTTATGATTGACATCACTATTGATCTCCACACTTTTTTGGATAATAGAACTCAAGTATCTAAAATGGCTACTCATCGGTATCTCTGCCCGCCTAGTATCACAATACTATAATTCCGAGTCTTTTGTTTACTTAATTTGCACTTCATATATTTTGTTTTGGCCCTACTAATCTAAACCTCGAGATTCTAGAGTCTGCCTCTATAGCTCCAACCTCCATAGCTCTAATTTGGCATTTACCCCAACTCGTCTTATCTACTAAGACGATATCATCAGCAAATAACATACTCCACGGTATCTCATCCTGAATAGCTCTAGTAAGCTCATCCTTCAATATGACAAACAAGAATGGACTCAATGCAGATTCTTGATTCAATCCAATTGTGATCGAAAAATCACTTGTTAGGCTACCACAAGTTCTGACATTTGCCACTACTCCATTGTACATGTCCTTGATTATGTCAATATATTTGATGGGAACTCCCTTCTTCATCAATGTCCACCATAATATCTCTCTTGGTATTTTATTATAAGCTTTTTCTAAATCAAAAGACCATATGCAAATTTATACTTCTTTCTCGAAATCGCTTTATAAGTTGATGAAGCAAATGAATAGCCTCTGTTGTCGATCGCCACGACATGAACTCAAACTGGTTCCCTGATATTTTAACATTCTGCTTTAATCTGTGTTCAATTTCTCTTTCTTAAAGCTTCATGGTGTTGCACATGAGTTTTATTTTACAGTAGTTTGAACAACTCTAGATATCATCCTTATTCTTATAGTCTTATAGAGAGGTACTAGGGTACTCTCTCTCCACTCATTTTGTATCTTTTTAGTTAGCCATATCTTGTTAAAGAGGTTTGTCAGCCATCTCACACATCTCCCCTAGGCATCTCCATACCTCAATAGGAATTTCATCTGGGCCAACAACTTTCCTTGACTTCATCCTCTTCAAGGCATCTTTAACTTCAGATTCGCTAATTCTGCGCATTTATCCTGGCACTGAATGGTAAGGTCACCCAAATCTTGAGTAAAACTACCATTGAATAAGCTGTCAACATACTCTCCATCTTTCTTAATTTTTCATCTCGAACTAAAACCTTTTGATCCTCATCTTTGACACACCTCACAGTACATAAGTCTCTAGTCTCTCTCTTATTCGAGCAATCCTATATATATATATATATATATATATATATATATATATATATATAATCTCTTTGGTGTCCAACTTCTCATACATTTCTTTGTACACTTTAGCTCTTGCATTCTGAACAGCTTTCTTAGCCTCCTTGGCTAGCTTATACCTCTCAAAACTCACTCCATCATTGTTTCTCTTCAAATCTCTGTAAGCGTCCCGTTTGATCTTAATGACAACTTTTACCTCTTCATTCCAAACGATTTATCTCTTAATATAATC
Source organism: Agave tequilana (assembly GCA_038442645.1). Lineage (NCBI taxonomy): Eukaryota > Viridiplantae > Streptophyta > Magnoliopsida > Asparagales > Asparagaceae > Agave > Agave tequilana. The sequence goes on along the minus strand of JAVJIF010000712.1, from coordinate 174,304 downwards.
AGATTAGGAATACAATTTCTACTACATTAACACAAATTAGGGAACTTACAATAAGATAAAGAAAATCTTCCAATCTACTAATAAAGCAAAGTATCAAACTTCAAAAAAGAAAGATTTATAAAAGTAAAACTCTCAACTTAAATTAGTATACAACTTAATACAAAAAGCAATAAACACATAATCTTTACTTAATAATTCATCATAACTTATTTACTTAGTTTCAGCAAGTAAAACAACTACACAAAAGACATGTTCATCATCAATCTTCATCAAGACAAAGTACTACTAACTACTTAAACAATAAACCACACAATTAAGTTTTTTAGTTTTGGAGCATATAAACTACATAAATTGCATGAACAACATAAACCTTCACATGCGACTGCATAGACTCAAATATGCTGGTGCATAGATCGACCCCCACATACATGAGGTGTTTATTTTTTTGGAGTGCATAATGCAATAGGCATGCTAGCAGATGTATACATTTATACAGCCGCATAAGCAGCTACATAAACCTTAATTTAGAAAACTGAACCATGTGAAATCACCTAGAGGGGGGTGAATAGGTGACTAGCTAATCTAATGGTGAATTAATGCGGAATTAAAACTATCAATGCAAACTAAAAATTCTTAAGCTAAACACACTAAGTATAACCTAAGAGTAGCCGAATTCCCTGTGAAGGGCTCTGGACTATCTCCTCAAGATTCCTCTAGATAAGAGTTGAGGTGCCGCTATGGCTCTCTTGGTTGAATACAAGTGTGAGTAAACAAACCCCAAGCATATAACAATATGAGCACAAATATATCAAGCAAGTAAAGATAAAGGCAATATAAGCATGCAAGATATAAATACAAGTGAGATAGAGAGAGCAGTCGCAAACACGGGAGAATTGTTTCGAGGTTCGAGCACACTTGCTCTCCGTCAACGCCTTCAACACTATGAAGGATTTCTACTAGAAAACGATCCCATCGGATCACTCGGTGCCATAACACCTACAAGCGAGTTTACACTAGAACTCCTTTGGACTCTCTAGTCCCTCTCTTGTTTCCGCAAGAACAAACACACGCAAGCACGCAAGCTTGCCGAGGCCGCACCTCTACTTCGAGCTCTCACTAGAACTCGAAACAACGCGTACCGGTAAGTCCGCCTCCTCAAATACAAAGTAGAACACTTTGGTGATCTAAACACTTTGATCACCTACAAACAATCTCACAACTCTCCTATAGGATGGATTTATCAATGGAAAGCTCAAGTATGTAAGGAATGATTGTGGTGAAAAACTCAAGAAAAACTCTTTTGAAAACACTCTTGATAAACTCTCCTTTTGATATGGAAATTTTGGCTCTTAAACAAGTGGAGATAAACACTAAAAGATGTATCAAAAATTAGTTTGAAAACCCACTTCAAATCTTGTAGAAAACAGCCCAAGGAAACCCCAATTTATAGGCATCCAAAAACTAACCGTTGGGGTCCAAATCAGCAGCTGACTCTGCTGTCAGTCGATCGCCAACTGTCGATTTTTTGACCGTTGGGAAGATCGGTCGATCGGCTGGTCGACCGCCTTGAGGGCAATGGCCTAGCGGTCGACCGGGCGATTTTCAGAGAGCAAACACTCTGGCGGTCGACCGTACGGTCGACTGGCCCTCGCCGTGCACGCTTTGTGCACGTCGGTCGACCGCCCGGTCGACCGGCAGAAGGCCAAAAATAGTCTTTTTAGGGATTGAAAGTTTGTCATTTTTTCTTCAATAAAATCCCATAAAATCACTAAAAATCTACAAAAATAAGTTCAGTATTATACTTTGATATACAAACATGTTTGAGTAAAAATCAAAACATGTTACAAACATTTTGAACTATTTTTGTGTCTTAGAAATTTTGGCTTAAAACATCTGTATTTTTCAAAATTAATTTTTTCAAAACTTCTCCAAATACAAAAATAAGATATTTTAAACACTTCTAAAGCTTAGAGTGTATGGATATGATCCACTACACATATATGATGAAATATCTATGTTTTTAACATTAAGCTCTAAAAATGGTTTTGGTAAAATACATGTATATTTTGAATTCCAAAAACCAACCGGTTTTTTTTCAAAATGAAAACTCTTTTATAAAAACTCATCTAAATCTTGTGTGTGAGTGTGTATGTACTTGAGCAATCCACCAACTAATCTATCCTTTACATTTTATCTAAAAACAAAATCTTACTAATAACAAACTTAGACACAAGTCTTCTGAAAATCTTCTTCTTCTTGACTTGGTCCAAACCTTGATCCAATGAGTTAGACTTCTTGAGTACTTGATGTGGTCTTGATGCACACGCTCTTGAATCAAACCGTGCTAGCTTCAAAACTTGACTTGAAATTCTTTGTTGAAGCTACACACCTACTAAGATCTTGACCACAAATCTGAGACTAAATAAACACAAGATCATTAGTACTATAGCTACATGAGTTAATCATCATCAAAACTAGAGTGATGGGCTTTTGGGCCAACACCATGAACCTCCAAAACATGTTTATGTATACAATATTGCAAAAGAGACCAATCTTCTCAAAAGGAAGTTCGGATAGAAACCCTCCATAACCATCTGCCTAATAAAACACAATTCATTTACACATGCATCTGAGGTACATATATATAGAAAATGGGGTGATGGGATAGGTTAATCGGGCTAATTTCCTTTTTCCCATTTGTTTTCTTCTTTTTGGGCAGCTGCCATTTTCTTACCTTTCTTTTCTTTTTTGGGTTGTGCTCTTTTTCTCCTCTTTTCTTTCCTTTTTTTTAGCTGGGCTTTTATCTTCTCCTTTTATTTTCTTTTTTTCTTTTAAGCTGGGCTCTTTTGCTCTTCTCTCTCTTTTACTTTTTGGTTATGTTTTTTTTTTCTTATTGTTGTTTTTTAAACATCAAAAACACATTCATTCATTGGCATTGATAATTTTAGTGACTAATAATATTTGATCTAACTGCAGTCGGATGAAGTTATTTCAGACTTCGAGGTGCAAACAATTCTTCACAATGATGACTCTGATGGGCTAGTCTATTATCTCAGTTTCAGTGAATTTAAGTTTTCCAACACTGAAATATTGGACTGGGCTCTTTATCGTAGGGCATAAAAATGCATATCTGTGCTACTTTGTCTGAAAGTTGATTTGAGCAATAGACTAAATGTCGCAGATGGATTACCACTGACTGTTGTAGCAGAAAGTCTAAATCCTTGTTTAGTTGAAGCTTTCATTTGTCACGGGCGCTTGATTCATTTTGGTATGAAAAAGAGTATATATAAAATTTTTAATATTTTTTCAGTACATTTCTCTTTATATTTTATATTTCATCTTGTTGTTTTCTTTTTGTATTGTCAGTTGGAATTTGGAGGACCAATGGAATTCGGAGCAGTCTATCTTCAAGTTGATTATTATACTTTGCCTCCCACGAATGGTTAGTGTTATGTTTATGCTCTTCTTTATAATTAGAAAAGATTTGTGGGCCTATGATGACTTGCACCTTTTAGGCTCGTGAGAAGAAAAAAATTGCATTAGAATCATTTTGCTTGATATCTTACAAATCAAATCATTCAAGGATAAGACCTTTTTATCTCAAATACGTGGTAAACATTCTACTTTTTCTGATAAAATATTTGGTCTTATTGTGTGAGCACTTTACCCAAAAGTTTAATATTAAAGCTCAAAACTCTCAAGTTATGGTGAGTGTTGAGGGTAATATTTTTATAATCTAACTCACCAGGTTGAGTCCTTTTTCATGGGCCAAAAATGGGTTTTTATGCAGCAATATTTTTTCTTGATCTGTTTTTTTTAAATCGGCACATGGTGAGAATTGAATCTTTTAGACTCATGAGAACTAGAAAAGATTTGTGGGCCTATGATGACTTGCACCTTTTAGACTCGTGACAACTAGAAAAAAAACCTCAAAATATTCTAAACATGTAACATGTTCATGAGAAGCCAAGACACTCTATTTAGAATTAATAATATCAGTTTTCTTTAAACAGGTAAACTGGCAAGAATACACTCTTGCCTTACCCTACTTGTTTATGCTAACATGTAATAGATCTTTACTCTTACCCTACCAGTTTACTTAACGAGTAATAAACTCTTACCCTTACCCAATTTTCTTAGGGTAAATGGGGAGGGTAAACAGGTTTACCCCTACCCATTGCCACTCCTAACCAAAATCTCAAAAGTTGTAGTGAAGGTTGAGAATACTATTTTTATATTTTAGCATGCCCTCACAGATTGAGTGCCTTTTCATGGGCCAAAACTTGGGCTTTGTGCAACATATTTTTTAAATCTGCTTTTTAAATGTTTGCTTTGTGGGAATTGAACTCTGGTTGCTCTAATATCATATTAAAGCTCATGTAGCTACGCTAGAACTCTGTAGTTATGATGAGGGCTTAGAATAATATATTTATATTCTAACATGCCCCAATAGGTAGAGCGCACTCTTCATGAGCCAAAACTTGGGTTTTTTCGTAACTTTTTATTATTTTTTAAAACTATGTACCCGGTGGGAATTGAACCTGGGTTGCACTCATATCATGTTGAAGGTCTTGCCACTACACCAAAACTACAAAGTTATGATGAGGGTTGAGAATAATATATTTATATTCTAACACTTGAGCTCTTGGATTGTGGTCTGACAATGTATATCATGCTAATTGAACACTTAACACTTTCTCTCATGTGGGTCTTTGGGCCATGTGAAAAGACTTCAACTTTGAAGTTTCCTTGAAAAGGCAGAATAAATGGGGGTAAATTAATATATTTAAAATTTGTCAATAATGATATCATGACAGGAAATCACTTTACCCAAAAATTTAAGCTATTGTGTTGTGGGCTACAAGTGTATATCAAGCTAATTGAACACTTAAAGCATATGGCACAACAATTTTGGTCAAGGTGACTACTAAGCGCAGTAATATGTCAAATATAGGCCTAAACAGTTCTTTTTTTACATCTATCTTTTGCTGTATGTATGCGAACTACTCTTAAAGTGCTACTTATTATGATCTCTTGGTACGTTGCAGAAGCATTCATTAGAAACTATCAGATTGCTTGTTCAGTCCACCAAGGAGGCTAGTGATATAATTTACTCCAGTGCCACGGGAGGTGAACTCATGGCGTTGGCCATTTTACTTATGGTAGCAAGGGAATAGGTTCTGGAATATAAAATCCCAGTTCTTGGCTATGATGGTTCTGGAATAGATGGAGAAACCAATAAGCACCTCCACTCTGTAACCATAAGATCTGTAGTTGTGAAAAATAAGTTGCATAAAATGATTTGTCAAGATAGGCAACAGGTTGAGATGTTCAGGATGTATAAGCAGGTGAAGAAGTCTGCAATTTCCATTGTTCCTAGTGTTTGAGAAAGCAGGTGTTGCTATTGAGAGATATCTTAAGTTGCAACAGCCCAATTTAAGTTGTACTTATAACTGAAATTATGCAGGATATATATCCTAATAAGTTTTGCAGCTTTACTTTGTAATATTAATGTGTCGTGTACGTGTAGTCTGCTGTTGGGAGAGATTGTTTCAAGGCTGGTTATCTGATATTGCATTTACTGGTGTCTAGGTGCCTGAAGAACAGGTAATAAAAGAGGTTGCTTTGCTGCTTGTGGAGGCAGGATTCAATGTGAAGCCCGAACACACTGACTTGAGTGAAATATATCGGTTTGGGGCTTGAACATTTCTCATGATAAATGTTTTAATTTACTTATTTTCATCCATGTGTTGATTAGATTGCAACAGAACCTTAATCACATTGTCAATTATTACTAATGTATTTTCATTTTACTGACATGACACAGTTGCGTGATTGTCGAGACAGACAAGCTACTGGAGAAGGAATCAGGTTATTGTTGAAACTTTGGGAATTATTGTGATGCACTGCCATGACATGCTATCTTGTTTCTGTATATGCCCTATAGAGCAGGTGATAGTTGGGCATGGTTACCTGATATAACTGGCTATCATATTACTATTTTTTTATTAGGAGTACTATTTGTATTAGTAGTTGTAATTATATTTTTCCTATAAATAAGATTATAGAGAGAGGGGACTTAACTCTCAAATTTTTTCTTTCAAAATTGATGACATGAAATGTAATATTAGCAACGTTATGAGAAAAATTAAGTGCGTTTACAAATTGATGGTTATGAAATACATCATTGTCCCAGTTTTTTTTGTTATTTAAAATCATTCACCAAAGGTCCAAAACAGTGACATCAAATGGTATGTGATTCATAGAATTAAAGTGGGATGGTTTGTGGAAGTGCTTCTTAGGTTTTATGCAATCCTAGATTACTCGTGAAACTAAAGTAAAAAAAATTATAGGACGACTATAAGACATGCAATGCTCTATGATTTAGAATATGGGTAGTTTTAAAACTTGTCCTAAAATGAGTGTAACAGAAATAAGAATGCTGAGATGAATGAGTAACAGTACTTTTTAGAGGCAGGATAAGAATTAGTATATTTATAAGAAGCTAAGAGGTTACTTCGATTGATGATAAAATAAGAGGGTGGCGATTGAGATGATTTGATCATATGTAGTGAAGCCCAATTAGTGTGTCAATTAAGATAAGTGATAGGATAATAGTTAATGAATCAAGGAGGACTTGAGGGGGCATATGCAAACTTAAATGGAGGCAATTAAGTGGGATATGATTGTGCTTCATTTAACATAGGACATGGCCCTTAATAAAGTTGAATGGGAGAAAATGATTCACGTGGTCGACCCCAAATATTTAGGATAAATACTTTGTTGTTATTGTAATAAATAGAAAAGTTATTGGCACCTAAATATTATTCAACTCTAAATTTATCAGGATTCATTACTGTCGTCTTTGTATTTTAAATATGATATTTATGATCACTTCATAAATGAATTAATGGAGCAACCCTTCAAAACATTAGAAAAATCAAGTTTCTTACGTTTCAAAGAAGTTTGTTGCGAGCTCAAGGTGTAACATCTTTGCATTTAATGCTCTTATTTGAATTTGAGTTTTACTCTTATATGAAGTTTAGTTTGCAACTTTCAGATTGCTAAGGACATCGTATATTTAGCCATTCCAAAAGCAGGCTTTTCAAATTTGAAATTTTCAATCTTAAAAGTGCTTATGTAGTAAAATTTTGCGTAAGAGATTCTACAAGTAGTTAAAGATACTGACAATCTAAAGACAATTATTGTTGATGATCTATCACTGATCAAACAACAGAGGAATACCAAGTCAAAGACTCGGCAGCGGAAGCGTAGAAGATCTACCACTATCAAACAATCACCACACAATAAAAGAATACAAGATTTAACGTGGTTTGGCAATGTGCCTACGTCCACAGAGAGGAGGGAAAAAATATTTATTGAGAAAAATATAAGAGTTATAATGAGATCTCTCTCACAACTCTTAATGGTGGAATTCTAGAATTTCTCTTGAATTCTTGACACACTTTCAAAAGGCCACCCCTGAGGGGTTTATATAGGCACTTCATCCTAGTCCAACACGAACTCAAATTAGGACTTCCTTAGAGAAATAGGAAACACGTATCCAAACCAAAACATGTGACAGATCCATATTAGAAAACTGCCAAAACCTGAATTCTTCTTCAATGAATATGAGACACTCCAAATACTAATAATCTCCACCTTGACTTATCATTGAGTCCCTCCATAGAAATTGGCGTCTGCTCATTCGCCTTCTTTCTCCCCCTTTTGTGACTTCACATGACTCTCTTCAAAGAGCCCGTTCGCCACTTTACCTTAGAGAACCTTGATGAAGTTCAGAGATGTTCTGAATTTCTCCACTGGGATGGTCTTCGTCATCATATCTGCTGGATTCTTCTTCGTGCTGATCTTTACCAAATCGATCACCTTATCATCACGACCCATTGACGTATCTTGTGAAATCTCAATCAGTGTGCTTCGTTCGCTTGTGATACCTGTGATCTTTAGCGATATGAATAGCACTTTTGTTGTTGCAATGAACCCAAACTGAATCCTGTATGATACTGAACATCTCAACCAATTCTCTTAACCACAAAGCTTCCTTTGACGCCTTAACTGCAGCCATTTACTCTGCTTCTGTCATTGAAAGAGTAATTATATTTTGCAACTCAGCCTTCCAAATGATGACGCACTCAGCTACTGTGAACACATAGCCCATCATAGATCTTCGCTGATCAAGATCTCTTACATAATCTGCATCAACATAGTCTTGTAGTAACCTACGCTTCTCCGTTTTCAATCTCTGAAACACCAAGCCTAGTCTCGCAGTCCCTCGCAGATATCGTAGCGCCCACTTTATTGCTTCCCAATGTTGCTTTCCTGAATTTGACATGAACCGACTTACTATACTAGCTGCATAGACTAAGTCAGGCCTACTGCAGACCATAACATACATGAGTGATCCCACCGCACTAGCATATGGTACTCGAGACATCTCCTCTTCTGGTGATTGTAGACACAACTTGGAGGATTATTTGAAGTGACTTGTCAAAGGAATGGTGACTGGTTTTGCTTCTGTCATGTTGAATCTCTCCAACACCTTGAGAACATAGAACATAGTTCTCGTAGGATAGCCAAAGTCTACCGAGCCTCTGTTTCGAGTGATCTCCATACCTAAGATCTTCTTGGCTTCTCCCAAAATCTTTCATATCAAATTCCTTCTTAAGCTGAGCTTTAAGCTTCTGAACATGTGTCTTGTTTCTCGCAGCAATCAACATATTATCCACATATAACAGCAAATATATCGGATTATCACTCATCTTGAAATAGACACAACTATCATACTCACATCGGTTGTATTTAGCCTTGATCATGAAAGAGTCGAACCGTTTGTACCACTGCCTGGGAGACTGCTTAAGTCCATAGAGGGACTTCTTTAGAAGACAAACCTTGTTTTCTTTACCTTTCTGAATATAACTTTCAGATTGTTTCAGTATATCTTCTCCAGCTCACTGTTCAGAAACGCTGTTTTGACGTCCATCTGCTCTAACTCTAGATCAAACTGAACAACTATCGTCAATAACATCCGAATAGATGTGCTTGACTACAGGAGAATAAATCTCATTGTGGTCAATACCTTCATTCTGAGCATTCCCCTGGCAACTAACCTTGCCTTGTACTGCTCATTATCCTTCTTGCGAAAAACTCATCTGCAACCTATTGCCTTGAAATCTTTTGGAAGATCGACTAATGTCCATGTTTGATTTCTATCCAAAGACTTTATTTCTTGCTCCATGGCTGTAATCCACTTGCTGTGGTCATCTGCCTCGATCGCTTCCCTAAAATTGTCAGGTTCTCCTGTTTTTGTTACTAATGCGAAAGAGACATGATCATCGTCCCAACCATATCTTGTTGGTGGCACTGTAACTCTGACTGACTGACTGCCTCAAGGGTCTAGGTTGCTCTTGAGTAGCCTCCTGGTTGTCTCCATCTGGATTTGGTGAGTCCTTTCTGACCTTTTAGGTCTTTTAAGGCTCTCTGAGAACTCAAGTCCTTTTTCCTGAGTGTCTGCTGCCGAACTGTCTGAAATTCCATCTTGCGCTTTATTCTCCGTCTCTGACTTTTCTCGCAACATTGAATCTTCATCAAAGATCACGTCTCTGCTGATAAAGGCGCTTCTTTTCTCAGGATCCCAAAGTTTGAAACCCTCGACTCCTTTGGTGAACCCGATTAAGATACACTTCTTAGACTTGGAGTCCAGTTTGTTCCTTTTCTGACTATCAACCAAACTATATGCCGGGCAACCTAAAATCCGTAAGGTTGAATAGCCATAGATACTCTTCGCCATATCTCATCTGGATCTGAAGATCAATAGCTATTGATGGTGACATGTTTACCAGATAACTCGTATGATTCACTGCCTCTGCCCAAAATCCTTCTGACATGTCAGCCTTTATACTGCGGGTACGCTTTGTAAGTGTTCGATTCATGCGCTCTGCTACTCTGTTTTGTTCTGGTCGCCATGAAATACTTAACTGGTGTTTGATGCCCTTGCTTACCAAGTAGTCTTTGAATTCTTTGGAGGTATACTCGCCTCCGTTTCGGACCTCATGACTTTCAACTTTCGCCCGTTTGATTTTCCACCGTAGTTTTCACTCAAACTTCTGAAATACTTTCGATTTTGTTTCAAGAAGTATACCTAAACTTTTCTTGAAAAATTATCTATGAAAGTAACAGTACCTAGCACTCCCAATGGATGCTACTGGCGAAGGCTCCCACACATCTGTGTGTATGAGATATAGAAAGCCCTTTGCTTGTGCTGAGATGTAGAGAAAGCTAATCTACGTTGCTTACCCATAATGCAAAATTTATAAAGATCAAGTTTGTAATATTTGATGCCTGGTAGAGCACTCCTTTTACATAAGACTTGAAGACCTCACTCACTTATGTGTCCTAGACGCATGTGCCAAAGTCTTATCGTATCATCCTTCTCCGTTGCTGCTGAAGCATCACAAACAATAATGATTTCTGTCATCTTGTACAAGTTTGCAGTCCGTTCTCCTTTGATAATTGTCATAGAGCCCTTGATTTCTCCATCTGCACCTGAAAACTTTTATCCTTGAGCTTTCAAAGCTCCCAACAAGAGAAGATTCTTCTTCAAATCCGGAACGTGTCGTACGTTCATGAGCGTTCGAACCTGTCCATCAAACATCCTTATACGAATGTTTACGATACCAACAGTCTTGCACACGACATCATTACCCATTAGGTCAGAGCCTCCATCATAAGGCTTGTATGTACTGAACCACTCTCTTTTTGGCCACATGTGGTATGTGCACCCTGAGTCAAGTAACCAAGCATCTGAATATTTACCTTTTTCCTGACTCAACCGTCAAGGCATCACATGGTTTCTCATCTGTTCGACAACTCTGGCTTGATCTAACTTTCCACTGGCACTAGCCCCTTCAGAATCTTTGCCGCTTTTTCTCTTCAGCATTTCTTTGTGTTTCATACAATTTTTCTTGATGTGTCCTAGTTTTTTACAAAAATAGCAAGAGAAACTGTTAGAAGTCCCTGAATCCCTTCTAGATTCCTTACTCTTTGATCTCCTTTGGCCTTTGACAACCAATCCTGAGGCCTCCTTTGCAGATTCTGTCTTTTTCATAAGCTCGTTATTTTGGAGCATCTGCCTCACATCTTCTAGCACTAAGGTCTCCTTACCTTGCATGACGGTGGTCGCCAATTGGTCATAACTTGATGAAAGAGAAGAGAGTAACAGAAGAGTTTTGTCTTATTCTAGTTTAATCTCTTAAGCTAACAAGTCGTTTAAAATTATATTAAAAAGCATTGAAATGTTGTAGAATAGGCGTACCTTCATCCGAAGGCTGTATAACTGCTTCTTCATGAATAGCTTGTTCGACAAACTCTTCGTCATGTACATGTTCTCCAGCATACACTAAAGACTAGCAGTTGTCTACTCGTTCATCACGTTGTAGAGGACATCATCTGATGGACATAGTATGATCGTCGCCTTTGCGCGGAAGTCAACGTCGTTCCACTCATCATCCTCCATTTTTGATGGCTTCTTCTCAATACCAAGTAGGGTCTTGTGTGTGCCCTCCTTCACGAGCAACGATATTATTCGCTTCTTCCACAACAGGACGTTGGATTTCCCGTCAAATTTCTCCACTTCGAATTTGGTGTTCATGATCGTCTTGCTAGCTATCACTCTAAAACCAATTGTTGATGATCTATTACTGATCAAACAACAGAGGAACACCAAGTCAAAGACTCGATAACAGAAGCGGAAGCGTAGAAGATCTACTACTAGCAAACAATCACCACACAATCAAAGAACACAAGATTTAACGTGGTTCGGCAATGTGCCTACGTCCACGGGTAGGCGGGAAAAAATATTTATTGAAGAAAATACAAGAGTTACAATGAGATCTGTCTCACAACTCTCAATGGTGGAATTCTAGAATTTCTCTTGAATTCTTAACACACTTTCAAAATGCCACACCTTAGGGGTTTATATAGGCACCTAGGATGATTCTAGTCCAACACGAACTCAAATTAGCACCTTCTTAGAGAAATAGAAATCACGTTTCCAAATCAAAACAGGAGACAGATCCGTATTAGGAGCCAAAAACCTGAATTCTTCTCCAATAAATATGAGGCATTCCAAATACTAACAATAATCTCCCAAGACAAGTTAAAAAGATTGGATTATGGGCCCATGCCTACAAATCTATAGTGTAAACAACAAGAGGTCTACCTTGTAAAAGATTTTTTATAATGAAACACGCGCTCGAACACAAACTCTTTCATAATGATACATACATATAGAAATAGACATAGACATTACCCGGAGGATTTGGATGCAATTCTTTCCCATTGAAATTTAATGGTAGGCAATCTGCACTGCTGAAGTTAATGCACACCAATTTAGATTTGATCAACTTTGGCAGAGTGAAAATTTTAAATTACAGACTCATCAACAATTTTCAATTGGAAGGATTTGCTTCCAATTCCTTCTGAAGGAGCCAACTCTCTCACCGCACATACATAGATACATGGATTTATAACTTTGGATCTCTCCTGTGCCCTTTAGTTTTGACATTGTACGTGTGGAGGGTGTGTGTAATTAGACTTGGCTCATTCGGGACGAATTTGGAGCCAAATCCTTCTCATCGAAATTTGATGTTAGGAAAACCAAGTTTGAGATCCATCCCATTCAAATTGATGTACATTTAGAGAGTCTGTAAACCAAAAGTGATTTCAAGTTTTGTTGCTTATGCATCAAGTGGGTACAAAATAAATGGCCTATTTAGCAAGTTGATAGTATTACAGTATAAAGTTTTGTAAACTCACAAAAAATAGGTGTGTAAGAGCTTTTAAGTGTTTAGATCATTCTCCAATGGATGGATCGAGAATTTGTATGCCAAAGATCATAGATCTAAACAACATACTAGTTTCTACTGTCCATTTTGTACTTGTGGATTCATAAGAAACAAACTTCAAAATAGTTAATTTTTTTATTTTTAACCTCTTCTAGTAATATAGATCAGTTCTACCGGAATGGATCTTCCATTGATTTGTGTAACATCAAATTTTAATGGGAAGAATTTGGCTCCAAATCCTTCTCGAAGAAGCCAAATGTGTGTGTGTGTGTGTGTGTGTATTCCTTCCAAAGTAGGCAAGCCTTTCACCACACATACATGCCTACATACATGGATATATTATTTTGGAATCCTCTACTTGCCGTTTAGTTTTTACATTGTATATGCAAGAGGTCAGGAGGATGAAGACAAGCATTCCATAAGCGCGCACACGCATAGCAAGGAAATCTCGATGTCGGCCATTGTTTCTGTTTGCCTTTTTCAATAATGATTTCAGCGTTTTTTTTTTTTGTTGTTGTAATTTTGGATTGAAATTATCGGTTGAGTAAGTTGTGATCAAATGGTCCAGATCAGTCACTTGTTGTTGACCTGACTAGTGGCAAGGGACATGGAAATGATCGAAGATCCAAACTATTTAGTTCTATGTTGCAGGAGTTTTTCCCTCAGAAAAGTTTGTATCTGTGTGTGTTTGTGTGTTATGTTGCAGCACGCGCGCGCGCGCGCGTGTGTTGTATTTTGTTGTGTGCGGGCACACGCACAAGCTTGTGTGTGTGAGCGTGTGCGTGTGTGTTTTGTTTTGGGGGGGGGATTTGCATGTGTGCCTTATGACACAGAGGCCTTTTGCATTGTGATTTGTGTTTTTCTATAGACAATTTCTAAATCTTTCACATGCCATCAAACTAAGTTGCTGGTTTCATACTTAATCATTGTTATTATTTAACCCTTTAATAGCTTCTCTAAAATTAGATTGAGCTTAATTTAGAAGAATATGATTTTTTTTGGATTTTTGGAGCAGTCACCTGAAAACTTGATACTTAACTGCAGAAGAGATGGGTATTTCTCAAAAGAAATCCTCATGGGTATCCAGATCTGCCTTCACTGCCACTGCCATTCTTTTTATTTGTAAGGTAATGGTACCAACTGCTTCTGGACTTGGAAGGATGATGGATATGGCTGTGACGATCATGAGCAAGCAGCAACTTCTGCCTGATTTTCTACCCCTTAAAGAATTAGTTCCCGTTGCACCATTAATCAAGAAAGGATTGAGAATCCTACGCCGGTATGTGTTAATCATCTCTTTTCTTATGAATTTTCTACTTTCTTTTCAAAGATTTTTAATTGTAAACTCATTGCAAATAAAACTTTATAAGGGTATATATATATATATATATATATATATATATATATATAGTGAACTATTGGGATTCCGCCCTGTCTTCTTAGAAGAGCAAAAACTAGGTTATTAACCAAGTTAATTGCAATAAGTATTTTATGGTTTTGTTCTTTATAAATAAAATTGTATGGATTAGTGGCTTTAATAAGTTTATAGGGATATGGGATGTAAATCGATCTGAATGATTCTATTTGAGTCTAATTCCGTATCTATGTTTTGATGAATATATCCATTAAAATGTAGATACTAACATATGGATAGCGGTAGTCTAAAATATATCAATAAATATTTGAATATCTGAACATGTTTGAATAGGGATGACAATTGGGCTGGGTCAATTCGGGTAAACCTGTGTATATAGGTGACCCTGACTCGACCCATTTATTAAATGGGTCAGAATTAAAGACCCAAACTTGACCCTTAGTTAAACAAGTTGACTCGACTTGACCTTTTTATTAAACAGGCCGGGGCGGGTTGGGTCGGTCCATTTAGGCCCATATAGAGTTTTACACATCTTTTTATGCTAAGAAAAAGAAAATGTAGGAGTTTTAACTATTTCACTCAACCTTGTACATCTTTAAAATATTCAATATTGAAGCTAAAAGACATTCAAATAAATCAAATTCAAACCCCAGACAATTCTTTTATCCAAATATCACAATTAATTCATAAAATAAACATTTAAAACATATATGTCCTATTTAAACAGGTTTAAATGGGTCATAAACATGTTAAGCTAAAAAACAAATCCAACCCATTTAATTACGGGTTAGGTGGGTCAACCTGATTACCGCCCAAACCAATATGAGCTGTCCTGTACGGCCACACGCTGAAATTTCGGGTTTGGTCGTAATTGCCACCCGTCTGAATATACAAGAAACAAGCATGACTGAATAGATGCTAAAGAAGAATGTTTTGTATCATATGCGGTAACACTGAGGACTTTTGGACCGATGTATTGACGAAATTGAATGTTGAGCCCATATTTCCCTCTATCGTTCAGCCATATTCATAGTATTTTCCAGTTAGTACTTGTTCAATCCAAGTCTGAATTACTTTTTTTTTGGTCAAATATGGATGATGAGTTTAATATTTGTACAATATCTATGTCCATATCCCTTGTGAACATGTTAACACCTATATTTGCTCTGTTTATATCCCTTACAAGAATTAGTTTGGTCATAAAGATTGTTTGTTGTGACTAATATGACAAGAGGAAAATAAAAGTTTTTTTAAAATTTTTTTCAACCCATCACTTACAAGCTTTGTTTCTTTTACAATCCTCATGTCAGTCTCTTAGATGATGGGACTGAGGAATGGGGAGACGCATGAGACCTTTTAAATTTGTATTTATTTTATATTTTTTTCATCATGCATCAAACAACTGTCTGAGGTGTAATGCTCAGTACACTGTACTTTCAATACAGTAACCCAAGTTCTAATCTTTTTGGAAACCTAGCTGATCGCCTTCTTTTTCTTCGAGATTCTGGTCTTGTACTCCCTATTTTAGAGAGAGGAAATGAATCAAATCATATGCTGGGGTTTTTTCAGTATTCTTAGAGTAGAGGTATGTCTCTAATCTCTTTAGATCTCAATAATACACTAAACTTTTCTTATTTTTTATATCTAATTTTATTAGATCCTTTTTATTTTTACATTCAATAGCTGTGCTAGAATTTCAAAATCATATTTATTTTTACCTTCACTAACTGTACTAAAATTGATCTGGCTATCTCGTATCCAGATCTAAGATGATATGTCGGAGCTCATCAACGGGAGCTGCTCCTTGGGTTGCGATATCTCAAATTTTTACTTATAAGTTTTAGAAAATTAAAAAATCAATAAAATATGAGGGAGCTTCTATTCTGTAGATAATTGATTATGTAAGTATATTTCTTTGCAGTGCCTAATAAGAAGAGCAATTGATATGCTTGTAATAGATGTTGATGGTTTACATAAGAAAATTTTATGATCACTCTAAATATGGAGAAATTCTTCCTTTAGGTACATCGTACCAATTCTTTTTAAATAGGATTTAATTCTGAAAAGATTAAAAACTGAAATTTCTTACACAGATGAAGGATCTTTAAAAGCTGAGTTAGTTGCCTTGTATAACCTTTATAGAGACTTATTAGAAGGTTTAATAGTAAATTAGACAAAAATATGTTAATGTTAGATAAAAGGAAAATGAAGGCAGAAGATCTCTGTTTGGTGTTCTCATTTAAAATGAAATAATAAATCACTTGATTTTAACTATATTTTTAATATATTTTCATGTTCTAATTTAGATTTATTTACAGTGATGTTCACACGAGTAAATGAGATAAAAAAAATACCTCGTGTGAAAATCACTCTAAATGAATCCAAATTAAAATATAAAAAATATATTTAAAATCAAGTGATTTACCATTTCATTTTAAATGAGAACACCGAACAAAGATTTTCTGGTTTCATTTTTCTTTTTTTAACATTAACATATTTATTTTTATCTCATTTACCATTAAACCTTCTAATAAGTCTCTGAAAAGGTTATATAAGGCAACTAACTTAGATTGGAAAGATCCTCTATCTGTTTAAGAAATTCCAGCTTTTGATCCTTCTAAGATCAGATCCCATATAAAAAGGTTTTGTATGATGTAACTGAAGTAAGAATTTCTCCATGTTTGGAGTGATCATATTTCTTATGTGAACTATCAACATCTATTGCAAGCATATCAATTGCTCTTCTTGATAGGCACTGTAAAGAAATATATTTACATAATCAATAATCTGCAATATATAAGCTTCCCTTATAATTTATTGATTTTCTAGTCTTCTTAAACTCATGAGTAAAAATTTGAATATCGCAGCCTAAGGAGCAGCTCCGGCATGTCATTATCTCAGATCTGGTCACGAGATGGCCAAATCAATTCTAATAGAGCTGGTAATGTAAAAATAAACATGATTTTGAAATTTTAGTACAGCTAGTAAATGTAAAAATAAACAGAATCTTATAAACTTATATGTAAAAAGTAAGAAAAATTTAGTGCATTCTTGAGATTTAATGCGATTAGAGACATACCTCTATTCTCAGAATTCTAGAAAAAGCTGGCGTATGATTTGATTCATTTCCTCTCTCTAAAATGGGGAGTATGAGATCAGAATCTCGAAGAAAAAGAGGAAGAAAGCGACCAGCTAGATTTCTAAAAAGATTTGAACTTGATTACAAAATACACCACTACACCTCAGACAGTTATTTGATGCATAATAAAAAAATATAAAATAAATATAAATTTGAAGGGTCCCACGTGTCTCCCCACTCCTCGGTCCCATCACCTAAGAGATCGACATGAAACTCATTGCAAATAAAACTTTATAAGGGGTTATATATATGTGTGTGTGTGTGTGTGTGTGTGTGTGTGTTGTGTGTGTGTGTGTGTGTGTAGTGAACTATTGGGATTCCACCCCGTCTTCTTAGAAGAGCAAAAACTAGGTTATTAACCAAGTTAATTGCAATAAGTATTTTATGGTTTTGTTTTCTATAAATAAAATTGTATGGATTAGTGGCTTTAATAAGTTTATAGGGATATGGGATGTAAATGGATCTGAATGATTCTATTTGAGTCTAATTCCGTATCTATGTTTTAATAAATATATCCATTAAAATGTAGATACAAATATATGGATAGTGGTAGTCTAAAATATATCAATAAATATTTGAATATCAGAACATATTTGAATATCCAACAATAAACCTTCAAAATTTCATGAATCTATCAACAAAATGTAATAGTGATCACCCCATTGACGCTGTCTCCTGTCAAGGGCTATGCTTCTATCATAGACTGCAGAATTTTCATGAATCCATCAGACAAACAAGCCAAAGCCTTTCCATCATTCCATCTGTTCCTTCAAAAAAAAAAAAAGAGGAGGAAACATTCTATCTGTTTTGGTTTCCACCAACATAGGTTTTGAAGACATGCCTCTGGTTTTTGTGATTTGGCTAGAAAATGTTAGAATTATAAGCTTCTTGAGAGAGGGGGAGAGCTGCTCACAAACTACTATAAGGAAAAATAGTTTGATATTATAATAACTTATATGAGATTTGAGGGGCTAAATAGAAATTCAAATGATATGAGGGACTAATATGAAAATTTTCTATTGGACATGTACAATGTGAGCCCATGGATACGTCCATTCTCATCCCTACTACTTGACTTAATAAGGAAAGGCAAAAAGAAGAAAGTAAAGATAAAAACTTGCTGCTTACATGTACACAACTACTCCTAACAAAGAAGGTTCTTTAAAGTGCATTGTTTTTGTGCCTTGAGACATTGTTTTAGTGCCCATGATATCTCATATTGCTAAAGATGAAACTCTTTTGAGATGAATGATGGAAAATATTAAATCATTGCGTTTTCAAATTTGTGCAATGCGCATCAGGAGAATCAAGTAACTGGCTTTTGCACTACCAAAAAAAACCACTAATTAAAATGAAAAAGAGCTAATCAAAATACCATCAGTATATAGAAGAGGCACCAAACTAACATAAAACCTTTTTTTTTAACTAGTTATAAATTGAATATATGGGTAAGATTTCACTTGAGGAATGTTTACGTTTTCTGCTATATAGGAAGGGCAGCTAACTGGAAACATTTGAGAGCTCTGAAGCTCATGACAAGTGAAGGGATTGTTGGGAAACTTGGAATTATTCTAGTGAGTTTTGAGAAAATTCAGCCAAACTTTTAGGCGAGATTTGCAGCTTGGAAAGCGCGGGAGATAGTTGGAATGCGTTTTCCTTCCATTGACGTTGAACATGCTATACTCACATGTTTAGTTCCTTTTTTGAATGAATGAAATATTTGATCGGAGGAAAAACGTGCACAAAATGTGTCATTTTGAAATCACTAATAGAAGTGTGTGCTTTGGCTTCCTCGATACTTCTGTTATAGCATAGAGGCTAAACGGGTCGAACCTATAAGGACGGGAGGTGATAGAATCTTTAACGTATGTTCACGTATGTGTTAACGGTTCTTCTATGTTTCAATGAATTAAAAGGAAAACAAATAATAATGAAAGAGAAGTGTACGGTGAAAACAAATATAGAAACATTGAAGAAATGATATTTGTGATTTTTGATATATTTTTAAAACAAAGTAAAAAAGAAAAGAAAACTCATGGCTACCACGGAAAAGTGTGTATCTGTGTGTTATGTTGCAGTACGTGTGTGTGTTTATTTTGTTGTGTGCCGGCACGCGCACAAGCTTGTGTGTGTGAGAGAGTGTGTGTTGGCGTGGCGCGCTTATGCATGTATGCCTTATGACACACAGGCCTTTTGCATTGTGATTTGTGTTTTTCTGTAGACAATTTCTAAATCTTTCACATGCCATCAAACTAAGTTGCTGGTTTCATACTTAATCATTGTTATTATTTAACCCTTTAATAGCTTCTTTAAAATTAGATTGAGCTTATTTAGAAGAAAATGATTTTTTTTGGATTTTTGGAGCAGTCACCTGAAAACTTGATACTTAACTGCAGAAGAGATGAGCATTTCTCAAAAGAAATCCTCATGGGTATCCAGATCTGTCTTCACTACCATTCCTTTTAAATTGTAAGGTAAGAGACTTGTGTCATTCCGGAAGGATTCGAGGCTGAATCCTTCCCACTCAAATAGAGAGAGACTTGTGTCATTCCGGAAGGATTCGAGGCCGAATCCTTCCCACTCAAATACAACTATATATCATCCAAATATAAGATCAACTCTGTTGAAGTTGATCTATATTATTTAAGTATCTATAAACCAAAAATCAAATATTTTAAATACTTTTTGCCCATGCATCAAGTAGGGGAAAAACAGACGGCTTTGAGTTGGTTAGTTTAATAGTGTAGAATATTTGAAATCTAACAAAAAATGGTGAGGGTTTTTAAGTTTTTAGACCATGATGAAATGGTCGGATCGAGAATTTGTATGTTTAAAGATGTAAATTCAAACAATATGCTATTTTCGGTCGTCATTTTGAACCACTTGATGGACAGGTAAAAAGATATATAAAAAGATAGACTAGGATCCTTCGGGCCCGAATCCTTCCCACTCAAATACTAACCTATGACATCCAAAAATAAGATCCACTCTGTTGAAGCTAATCTACATTATTTAAAGTATCTATAAATCAAAAATCAAAAATCATGTATTTTTAATACTTTTTACCAGTCCTTCTGTAACTCTTGGTTTCCAATATCTGTATGTCAATACCAATATCTGATATTGATTTCATCATACTAGTAGCTGGATTGAGGCCGTTTCAGCTCAAGACATTATTTCCCAATATTTTGAATTTTTCTGGATTTTTTGTTTTTTTTTGAAAATTATTGGAGATTGGAGAAGAATCTCAATTCGGGATTGATTGATATCACGGACTGACTCTGGGATTTTTAATTAACAATCGAGGATGAATTTTGGAGATTCAACTTCACAACAAGGTTCAGGATGGCATTTTATATTTTTATGAATTTTTGAGGATTTTTTTTGAAATTTTAGGAGTTTAATTCAATAAAATAATAATTAAATACTGAATTATATAAAAAAATACAATTAAAAATAAAAATTAAATTCCATAAACTTATTGCAGCTGCTGGGGGTTGAACCCAGGTCAGCCAAGTAGGAATGAAATGACTAAATTATGGTGCCACATTGGCGTGTAATGTGTAGGCCCAAGCCTACCTATTTTAAACCTCCTTCTAACTCTCTCCATCTTCTCCAACACCCCCCCACTCTCTCTAACTTCTCCCACACTTTCTCCCCTGAAAAACACCTAGGGGGGGTGAATAGGTGTTATGCTAATCAAATGCACTTTTAAAACTAGATGAGATGAAATATGCAAGCGGTCACTCAAAATAAGGATTTGAAGCCGAATTCTCAGTGAAGGGCTAGAGCCCTTCTCCTCTTTGATTCCTCTAGATGATGAGTTGAGGTGCTTAATTGCTTCCTTATTGATATAAGTATAGACCGAAAATGCAAAGTGATGGAATGAGTGCTATAATGAAAAGCAAGACAAATAAAATCACAAGTAAATGAATGTAAAGCAATAAAGAGCAAGATCAAAACAAACGCAAATACAAGAGAATTTGTTTTGAGGTTCGAGCCACTGCTCTACGTCCCCGCCTTCACCACTATGAAGGATTTTTACTATATTCACTAAGGAAACTTCTACAAAGGAACCTTACACCCAAGGGATTACAACTTGGTCTACTCAAGACCGGAGTACCCAACTCCAACAATACTATCCTCCACACAAGAGGAACCACAACTCAATGGAATACAAGTCACTTGGTGATCTAGGAAGCTCACAAACACTCTCTTACAACTTCTTATAGAGTGGAGTATGAATTTAGGCTCAAGAAGTTAAGTGAGAGAAAAATTTTAGTAGCAAAGATTAAGAAGACTTAAAAACCAACTGAAAAAACTTTGCATAGAAAGAACTTTGAAAATGGAAAGCTATAAACACTTCTCTCTTGAAAACACTTGAAACTTGGATATTTTTCTTGTTGAAAATAAAAACCCATGCCCTCTATTTAGAGGCAATGGATGAATAACATTCAAGAGTGAAGTAAGGTGATTTGAGGTGAGTTTGACCTCTTGGAAACAGAAAATGACCGTTGGAACTTATTAAAATCAAAATACATTCGAAATGTAGTCGTTATGCCAACCTGGACGACTTCCGATAGACCGGCCGGTCGACCGGAACGCCACTTGGAAAAATAGCTGTTGGCTCCGGTTGACCGCGCAGTCGACCATTGGTCATTTTAAAAAGAAAATTTTGAACTATCGGTCGACCGGCCCGGTCGACCGACACAAACAGAGAGCAAGGCTCTTTCAGTCGGTCGACCGGGCGGTCGACCGACAAACGTGCACGCTTGTGGCCAAAGGCCCGGTCGATCGGACGGTCGACCGTTATGGCCTGTAATAGGCAACGGTCGACCGGGAAAGCCTGAAACAGTTAAAAAATAGGATTTTTGAACTTTGAACAAATTTTAAATATTTTGAATTGGTTTGAGGATTATGTAGCATAGTATAGGGGAGAAAATACATATTCTAAACTTGATATAAAAATTTGAAAAATTATGAACCATGTATTAATACCAAGTATGCAACAAACCCAATACGATAAAACTTGTATATTTTGAAAACGTGTATTTTTGTGTGTGTAAAGAGCACTTCTATCATATTCTACTCTTTAACATACTAAAATCTTACAAGGTTCTAGATGACTACAAGGTCTTTAATCAGGCTTCTCCATAATCATCATTTGAATGTTCTGAGTTTCGACCCCATATTTGAGTCTCCTTGAGTCTTTAAAAACCTTCCTTTTAAGGAAGAAACATCTTGAATCCTTAGAACCTTGAAACAATCTCAACCACTTGAACTTGATTAGTATAAATAATCACAAATGTTTTGTTATCATCAAAACCATAAAACCGGGTGACTGTAATCTTGGGCCAACAGTCTCCCTCCTTTTGATGACAAAACTGAAATCACCTAGAGGGGGGTGGGTGAATAGGTGACTAGCTAATCTAATGTTGAATTAATGCGGAATTAAAACTATTTAAATAAACTAAAAACTATTAAGCTAAACACACAAGGTATAACCTAAGAGTGTAGCCAAATTCCCGGTGAAGGGCTCTGGACTATCTCCTCAAGATTCTTCTAGATAAGAGTTGAGGTGTCACTATGGCTCTCTTGGTTGAATATAAGTGTGAGCAAACAATCCCAAGCATGTATCAATGTAAGCACAAGATATATCAAGCATATAAAGATAAAAGCAATATAAGCATGCAAAACACAAGTGAGAGATGGAGAGAGAGCAATCACAAACACGTGAGATTTGTTTCGAGGTTCGAGCACCCTTACTCTACGTCCCCGCCTTCAATACTATGAAGGATTTCCACTAGAATCGATCCCACCGGATCACTCGGTGCCGCAACACCTACAAGGAGTTCACACTAGAACTCTTGGACTCACTAGTCCCTCTCTTGTTCCCGCAAGAATGAACACACGCAAGCACACTAGCTTGCCGAGGCTGCACCTCTACACCGAGTACCCACAAGAACTCGAAACACCGCGAACCCGCAATTCCGCCTCCTCAAATACAAGATGAAACACTTTGGTGATCTCAACACTTTGATCACCTAAAAATACTCTCACAACAACTCTCCTATAGGATTGATATAGCAATGGAAAGCTCAAGTATGTATGAGAAAAACTTGGATGGATTTTGTGGTGAAAAACTCAAGAAATCTCTTTTACAAAACACTCTTGAAAAACTCTCCTTTTGATATGGAAGTATTTGGCTCTAAAACAAGTGGAGATAAACTCTTAGAAGTGTAGGAAAAACTATCTTGAAAACCCACTTCAAATCTTGTGTGAAACAGCTCAAAACAGCCCCAATATATAGGCCTCCAAAAACTAGCCGTTGGGGTCCAACTCAGCAAGAAATCCTGCTGTCGGTCGATCGCCAACGGTCGGATTTCCGACCGTTGTGCCATCGGTCGACCGCCCGGTCGACCGAGGCCTGGATACAGAGAGCAGAAGCTCTCTGCCAGTCCACCGCCCGGTCGACAAGGGCCAGATCTAGAGAGCAGAGCTCTCTGGCGGTCGACTGGGTCGGTTGATCGGCCCACCAGCCAAAGAGGCTGTGCACGTTTGTGCACATTGGTTGACCGGTCCGGTCGACCGGCAGAAAGCCAGGACAGATCTTTTTAGGGATAAAAACTTAGTCTTTTTACCTTCAATAAAATCCCATAAATTCTCATAAATTCTACAAAAATAAATTCATTAATATACTTTGATATACAAACATGTTTGATTAAAAATCAAAACATATTATAAATGTTTTGAACTATTTTTGTAATAAAGAAATTTTGGCTTTAAACAAAAATGGTATTTTCCAAAAACAATCTCCAAATAGAAAACTGATTTTTCTAAAACTTTTCCAATATACAAAAACAAGATATTTTAAACATTTTGAAGCTTAGTGTGTATGGATATGATCCATTACACATATGAGATGAAATATCTATGTTTTTGACAATAAGCTCTAAAATAGTTTTGATAAAACACATGCATATTTTGAAGCTTAAAAATCAAAACGGTATTTTCAAAAACAAAAACTTTTTTATGAAAGCACATATAAATCTTGTGTGCGAGTGTATATGAACTTGAGCAATCCACCAACTAATCTATCCTTTACATTTTATCTAAACATAAATCTTGACACTTACAAAACCCGACACAAGTCTTCTGAAAATCTTCTCTTGAAAATCTTCTCCTTCTTGACTTGGTCTAAACCTTGATCCAATGAGCTAGACTCCTCTTGAGTACTTGAAGAGATCTTGATGCTCGAGCTCTAGAATCAACACTGCTAGCTCCAAAACTTGACTTTAAATCCTTTGTTGAAGCTAAACACCTACTAAGATCTTGATCAAATATCTGAGACTAATTAAACACAAGATAATTAGTAAACTATAATTACATGAGTTAATCATCAATTAAACTAGAGCGATGAGCCTTTGGGCCAACAATCTCCCCTTTTTGATGATGACAAAACTCATGGAGTTATATATGCATGGATTAAAGTTAAGTTTCATAGAAGCTTCCCCTTAACTCTTACATAACAATAAACAAATAGACGTACAATGAAGTGCATAAAATTAAACAAACATATATGCATAACAAGAAGATAAACATGCATAAACTGCAAAAATTCTTTTCCCCATTTTGCATAAACAAAACACATATGCATAAACTCTCAAAATCCTTTTCCCCCTTTTTATATAAAACAAGAAAATGAAATAAACGTGCATATATAAACTCAAAAATACTTCTTCCCCTTTTGTCGAATCATCAACAATGGGGTGAAAGCGAATCAAACAATAAAGATATATATGCGATATACATTCATGAAGAGAGAGACGTGAAGTTAACTCCCCTGCATACATTGCATTACATGAAGAAGGGATGACAAAACCCTAACTCACATAAAGCATAATATACAATGCATAAGTGGAGAGCATAATATACAATGCATAAGTGGAGAGCATAATATACAATGCATAAGTGGAGATGTTAAGTTCCCCCTACACACGTGTATCACGTAAATAAGAGATGTCAAGCTCCTCAATATAAGATACACTTAACATAAATTTATATATAGAAGAGATGTTAAGCCCCCGTTGCATATAGGCAATATATTCAAGAAATTTTGAAATCACTAAAAACAAATTTTGAATTCTCTTAAGTCAACAAAACAAATTTTGAGATACCATTTGTAAATAAACAAAATTTTAAGATGTCAAAAGTAGATTTTTAATACCAATAGAAATAAACAAAATTTTTGATATCAGTTGAAACATTGTAAATTTTTGATACCAATTAAAAGGTAAAATATGAAGTATATTTTGATATCAAATGAAATACCAATTGAAAATAATGCATAAGCTCATAAAGATACTAATTAACATTTAAAAATTAGTCAAGCTTAGTATAAACATAATTTGTGTTTTAAACAAGTAATGATTTTTAAATCAAGCACAATTAAAACATATATATGTATGAAAAAGAAAACACCAATTGAAATTGATATTATTGAAAGTTGAAGCATAAATATATATGAAAACATGTATGAGTATACAAAAATAGAATTTCATGAAAATTATGTGTATAACTCATAACTATCCACCCTATTCATGCACATGTTAAAAAAAATTTCAATTTAGAGCATACAAAGCATGGTCGCCCATCCATCCGCCCTTGTAGGATAGAAGTTTTCAAAATTAAGATTTGAACATAATTTGTGGATTGAAAACACTACCAAATGAAGAATAAATAACTAGTTAAAGTAATTTTTGAAAAACTTGTTAAAGATCCTTCAAACATGAAACCAAATCATATGTATATCATGAAACATACTAAATACACAAGAGTTGACGCTCGAAACCTATAAATCTCATAAATGTGCTCATGAAACAAAGTCATGAGTAAACAAAAAAATAATGTGAATGCACAAGCATCATGTGAATAGCATATTCATGAAAATAGTCAATGAGGCTCAAAACATCAAACATGTGAAAATCATGAAAATTCATTTTTCAATAAGAATAAACTTCAAGGTATATGTGTGATTTATCCAAATCTAAAAATATGCATATATATCCCAAACACTAAAGAGTTCATAATGTAATTTGCATGAAGGCAAGTGACTCAAGGGTATACATGTATATTTATTAATTTTGGACAAAAATTACATATACTTGAAGCAAAAATATATACAAAAAATAGGAAAAACAAGTGTAAATGAAGGAATCATCAAAAGTAGGTTATACATGTGCATGTAATGAATACAAATGAGCAATGAAGTGCAAACATATAAGAATCTAATATTGCTCACTGCTTGTACAAGTATATACACAAGTTTTGACAAAAACTACATTTAAACAAGTATTCACCATAAGAAGCACAAAACCAAAAAATATTTATATAGAAGCATGTAAACTAAAATAGGAGTTTAGAGATAGTTACCAAACCAAATGCATTATTCTTTAAGTCTCCAAAACATGGTGGTCCTCCCACCAAACTTCCTTGATAGCGGTGGATCAATATGTGTGTCCATCTAGTCCATGCATCTACCATCAAGGCACCATATCTCTCACGTCATGTGAGAGCCCACACCTACATCAAACACAAGTGGTGGGGATTTTGGTACCCATTTTCTTTTGGGTCCACGGGGGTTAGCATTATTTGGAACCCAAGCATTTTTATTAGCAAAATTAATAGAATTTATCTTATCAAAACAAAATTTTGCTAAATGGTTTTTGCGACCGCAATGTGTACATTTGTACATTCTATCATGCACATGAGAATGAGTGTGATCATGATATGCAAAGTGTGCATATGTATGCCGTGGGTGATGTGCATGAACATGCGGAGCTTGTTTCTTTTGAAATAAGATTTCCAATCTATTATGATTAAATACACAATTGCTCAAAGTTGAGCTCAAACAATCTATTCTATTTTTTAAAAAATTAATCTCATTTTTATCAATAGTGGCATGAAAAGCATGGTCAACTATCTTTTTCTTTTTAGAAATATTTTCCTTTTCTTTTGAAACAAATTTTCTTTTCAGGGAGTTGTTTTCTTCCAAAATAATTTCTTTTTCTTTTTTCCACCAAAATAATTTTATTTTTCAAAGAAGTATTTCTTTCACAAAAATTATTTAATTTAGAAGACAAGGAAATATTCTCCTTTTTCAATATTCTTTTGAAATGCATTCCAATTTATTTTGAAAAGAATCTTTTTCTTTTAACATGAATCAAATTTATTTTTCAATTTCTTATTATCCTTTTTAAGCAAGTCATATTTTTCAAGAAGTTGTTGACAAAATGAAGCAAGCTCATCATAAGACATGTCAACATCCTCATCTAGCTCGGATTCAGAATTTACCTCAAGGGGGTTATCCCCTTGGACCACGTAGCACAAGTTGGAAGCATCACTTCCATCACCGCATAATATTGCTTTTGTTCACCAAGGGAGACTAAAGTGTTCCATACTACAAAAGCCGAATCAAAGTTAGAAACCCTACACAAATAATCATCATTTAGGGTTGACTTTAAAGTATGGATGGCTTTTGCATTAGCCTCAAGATATTTGCTATTACTAAAGTATGAATCCTTAATGGTAGCAAGATAAACGTGAATGCCTAGGGCTTTGAGGTACATAGACATCTTAACTTTTCAAGTTTGGATGTTAAGATTGTCAAACATGGGAGGTGTTATGAAATCCGTGTGTGTGTAAACAAATATTGTGATTAGCTAAAGTAGGATCTTTAACTCTAGGTTATTAGATTCAAATCAAGAGCACCAAGCTCTGATACCAATTGAAATCACCTAGGGGGTGAATAGATGACTAGCTAATCAAATGATGAATTAATGCGGAATTAAAACTATTTAAACAAACTAAAAACTATTAAGCTAAACACACAAGGTATAACCTAAGAGTGTGGCCAAATTCCCGGTGAAGGGCTCTGGACTATCTCCTCAAGATTCCTCTAGATAAGAGTTGAGGTGCCAATATGGCTCTCTTGGTTGAATACAAGTGTGAGCAAACAATCCCAAGCATGTATCAATGTAAGCACAAGATATATCAAGCATATAAAGATAAAAGCAATATAAGCATGTAAGATATAAGCACAAGTGAGAGATAGAGAGCAATCGCAAACACGTGAGATTTGTTTCGAGGTTCGAGCACCCTTGCTCTACGTCCCCGGCTTCAACACTATGAAGGATTTCCACTAGAATCGATCCCACCGGATCACTTGGTGCCGCAACACCTACAAGAAGTTCACACTAGAACTCTTGGATTCACTAGTCCCTCTCTTGTTCCCGCAAGAACAAACACACGCAAGCACACTAGCTTGCCGAGGCCGCACCTCTACACCGAGCTCCCACAAGAACTCAAAACACCGCGAACCCGCAATTCCGCCTCCTCAAATACAAGATGAAACACTTTGGTGATCTCAACACTTTGATTACCTAAAAACACTCTCACAACAACTCTCTTATAGGATTGATATAGCAATGGAAGGCTCAAGTATGTGTGAGAAAAACTTGGAAGGATTTTGTGGTGAAAAACTTAAGATATCTCTTTTACAAAACACTCTTGAAAAACTCTCCTTTTGATATGGAAGTATTTGGCTCTAAAACAAGTGGAGATAAACACTTAGAAGTGTAGGAAAAACTATCTTGAAAACTCACTTCAAATCTTGTGTGAAACAGCCCAAAACAGCCCCAATATATAGGCCTCCAAAAACTAGCCGTTGGGGTCCAACTCAGCAAAAAAACCTACTGTCGGTCGACCGCCAATGGTCGGATTTTCGACCGTTGTGCCATCGGTCGACCGCCCGTCGACCGAGGCCTGGATACAGAGAGCAGAAGCTCTCTACCGGTCGACCGCACGGTCGACCGGGGCCAGATCCATAGAGCAGAGCTCTCTTGCGGTTGACCGGGTCGGTCGATCGGCCCACCAGCCAAAGAGTCTGTGCACGTTTGTGCACATCGGTCGACTGGTCCGGTCGACTGCCTTCTGTCGCGATCGACCGTCCGGTCCACCGGCAGAAAGCCAGGACACATCTTTTTAGGGATAAAAACGTAGTCTTTTTACCTTCAATAAAATCCCATAAATTCTACAAAAATAAGTTCATTAATATACTTTGATATACAAACATGTTTGATTAAAAATCAAAACATATTACAAACGTTTTGAACTATTTTTGTAATAAAGAAATTTTGGCTTTAAACAAAAACGATATTTTTCAAAAACAATCTCCAAATAGAAAACCAATTTTTCCAAAACTTCTCCAATGTACAAAAACAAGATATTTTAAACATTTTGAAGCTTAGTGTGTATGGATATGATCCATTACACATATGAGATGAAATATCTATGTTTTTGACAATAAGTTCTAAAATAGTTTTGATAAAACACATGCATATTTTGAAGCTTAAAAATCAAAACGGTATTTTCTAAAACAAAAACTCTTTTATGAAAACACATATAAATCTTGTGTGTAAGTGTATATGAACTTGAACAATCCACCAACTAATCTATCCTTTATATTTTATCTAAAAACAAATCTTGACACTTATAAAACCCGACACAAGTCTTCTGAAAATCTTCTCTTGAACATCTTCTCCTCCTTCTTGACTTGGTCCAAACCTTGATCCAATGAGCTAGACCCCTCTTGAGTACTTGAAGCGATCTTGATGCTCGAGCTCTTGAATCAACACGTGCTAGCTCCAAAACTTGACTTTAAATCTTTTGTTGAAGCTAAACACCTACTAAGATCTTGATCAAATATCTGACACTAATTAAACACAAGATCATTAGTAAACTATAACTACATGAGTTAATCATCATCAAAACTAGAACGATGGCCTTTGGGCCAACAAAAACATATGAGTTATTTAATAAAAGATATGATAGAGCTTGAAAAGCTCCCCCTCAAATTATGCTATCTATCAAGTATAAGACAATAAACATTATGACTTAAAATGAAATATGGCACTATGAGCAAGTCATATAAACATTACAAAAACTGTGTGCATGGAAAATAATGTGTGCATGGAAAATAATAAAATAACTCAAAATATTTCTCCCCTCTTTTGTCATGCATCAAAAAGGGTAATGCCAATAAAACATTTTTGAAGAGTATTTTCAAAAGAAAACTCATGAATCCATAATACGAACATTTAATTCACGACAAATAAATGAAAATCTATTATAATCTAGTGGTTTGGTAAAAATATCGACAAGTTGAAAATCGGAGAAAACATAATCAATTTCAATATCACCTTTCTCATAATGATCTCTAAGGAAGTGATTGAATTTCTATGTGTTATGTTTTACTATGTTGATTTGTATTTTTAGTCATATGAATAGTACTAGTAATATCACAAAATATCTTAATATGGTCATAGTGCAAATCATAGTCAAGAAGAGTATGTTTCATCCAAAGGACTTGTGCACAACAAGTCCTGACCGCAACATACACCGCCTCGGCAGTTAAGAGGGTTACAGAATTTTGCTTCTTGGAAGACCATGAAACAAGGCAATTTCCTAGAAACTAACAGGTTCCACTTGTACTCTTCCTATCCACTCTACAACCCACATAGTTAGCATCCGAAAAACTCGTCATTGAAAATTATCCGGTCTTCGGATACCACAAACACATTCCAATAGTGCCCTTAAGATACTAATAATGCGTTTTACCGCAATCAAATGGGACGCTTTAGGACAAGATTAGAATCTAGCACATAAACAAACACTAAACATAATATCCGGCCTACTAGCTGTTAAATATAATAAACTACCATTCATGCTACGATAGAATTTAATGTCTACATTTATATCTTGTTCATCCTTATCAAGTTTTGTTGTGGTAGCCATGAGAGTTTTGCTTGTCGTTGCCCCTTCAAGTTCAAATTTCTTGATGAGTTCTTTCATGTATTTTGCTTGATTTATAAAAATCTCATCACTCCTTTGCTTGATTTGGAGTTCAAGGAAGTAGTTAAGTTCGCCCATCATAGACATCTCAAACTCATCCTTCATACATGATTCAAAATCTTGGCAAAGTTTTTTATTAGTAGATCCAAATATAATATCATCAATATATATTTGAACAATAAGAATATCATTATCAACATGTTTAGTAAACAAAGTGGTATCTATTTTTCCTTTAACAAAACCATTAGAAATAAGAAATGATGAAAGTCTTTCATACCAAGCTCTAGGAGCTTGTTTTAAACCATATAAAGCTTTGTCTAGTTTGAAAACAAAATCCGGATGTGTAGGATCAACAAACCCAAGGGTTGTTCCTCTTAATAAAACCATTTAAAAATGCGCTTTTGACATCCTTTTGAAAAACTTTGAAATCTTTATAGGAAGCAAAAGCAAGTGCTATCGTATGGCTTCAAGCCGTACTACGAGTGCAAAGGTTTCCTCAAAATTGATACCTTCGATTTGGGTGTAACCTTGGGCCACTAACCTAGCTTTATTCCTAATAACAATTCCCGGCTCATCCAACTTGTTTCTAAAAATCCATTTAGTGCCAATTGTTGGTCTATCATAGTGTCTAGGGACAAGATGTCAAACTTGGTTGCGCTCAAATTGATTGAGCTCTTCTTGCATTGCAAGCAACCAATATGAGTCGCCCTCGGCTTCGAGGATGTTCTTTGGTTCAAAATGAGAAATAAAGGCATAATGGCCACAAAGATCATGGAGCTTAGAATGAGTAATTACCCCTTTTGATACATCACCTATAATGAGATCCTTGGGATGATGTGGAGTGAATCTCCAATTCTTTGGAAGTGGTTGTGTTGGCTCCACTTCAACTTCTTGAACTTTACTTTGCACATCAATCTTTGGCTTCTCTTCTTATATAGGTGAGTCCTTCAAGGTTATCCTCTCCTTGTCTTCACCTAAGAAATCTATTTCTACAACATTCTCAATAAAAATATTAGATTCCTCAAACTTTAAATGTATAGATTCTTCAATAGTCATAGTAGATTTATTGAAAACTCTATAGGCTTTACTAGTGTTAGAATATCCAACGAAAATAGTTTCATAAGATTTTGCATCAAACTTACCTAAATTATCTTTAGTATTTAAAATAAAACATTTACAACCAAAAACTTTAAAATAAGAAACATTTGGTGTTCTTGAATAGTAAATTTTAAAAAAAGTTTTAGAAGTGTTTTTGCAAAAATAAATCATATTTGATATGTAACGTGATATGTTTACGGCCTCGGCCCATAGGTATTGAGGGAGAGCGTATTCATTTATCATAATCCTAGCCATTTCTTGTAGTGTTCGATTTTTCCTCTCAACTACATTTTGTTGTGGAGTTCGAGGACAAGATAATTCATGTTTAATTCCATGTTCTTCGTAATAGGTGATAAAGGATTGGTTAATGAATTCACCACCTCTATCACTCCTTATACGTAAAATTGAAGAATCTTTTTCCTTTTTAGCTCTTTTTCTAAACATTTGAAAATGTGAAAAGGCTTGATTTTTATGATCTTAAAAAGAAAACCCAAGTAAAACGAGAAAAATCATCAACCAATACAAAAGAAAAACGATTCTCACTTAGACTTTTGATTTTAGTAGGACCAAACAAATCCATATGAATTAACTCCAAAAGTCTTGATGTCATGATATCCTTGATAGATTTGAAAGAGGGCTTGGCTTGTTTTCCAAGTTGGCACGCATCGCAAATGCGGTCCTTTTCAAATTTCAAACAAGGAATACCTTTCACCACTTTCTTGATGTTGATTCTTGATAGATGATCAAAAGAAATATAGCCTAGTCTCCTATGCCATAACCAAGAGTCTTCATTGAAGGCATTCAAACATGTGGCATTACATTGTAAATTAGACATATCAATCATGTATACATTATTTTCACGAAATCTGGAAAGTATACATGCATTAGTTTATCTATCAATTACATTGCAAGTTAAGTCATCAAAAATCACTTAAAAACCTTTATCAGAAAGTTGACTAACACTCAAGAGATTATGCTTGAGGCCATCAACAAAAACAACATTATCAATCAAAGCAGATGAACCAAGTTTAATGGTACCTATACTAACATTCTTTCCTTTGGAGTTATCTCCGAAGGTGACGATGCCACCTTCATGGTATCTTGATAGGGTTGCAAAGTTGTTGATATCCCATGTCATGCGCCTTGAGCAACCACTATCAAGATACCACCGCTCCCTACGTCTTTGAGTTTTAGAGTGTACCTACATCATGTAACATATTTGTTGTTTTGGTACCTAAATTTTCTTGGGTCCTTTAATGTTAGCATTACAAACCCAAACATGATTATTTGAGGCATTTATTCTATCAAAATAAAATTTAGTCAAGTGACCTTTTCGGCCACAATAAGTGCATGCATAAATTTTATCATACATGAAGGCATGATGAGTATGTGGAGTGTGAACATGTTTGGTTTGTGTTGTGTGTTTAGCATGATGTGTGTGCAAATGTTGTGACTTATGAGTATGGGTGTGTGTAGCATGAGTTTGATTCTTTGGGATATGTTTCTTAGGAAACATAGCCACCAATCTAGTTTTGTCAAATTCACATTTCTTTAAAACTTCTCTTAAAGAGTTAATTTTATTCTTTAGGGTAGAAATCTCATCTTTATCTATTTGTGAAAATTTAGCTTTACATGAAATCTTATAAGCATCAAAATTTTTTAACTAGATGTGAAAGTTGAAAACAAATCATCCTTTTCTTTTGTGAGCATGAAAATTTTGTGGTTGAGAGTTTCATTTTCCTTTTTTATTTTTAAATATTTCTTTTTAAGAAAATCATAATTGTGAGATAATTCTTCAAAAGCTTCTCCTAATTCATCCATGGATAATTCACAATCTTCAAGAGATGATTCGAAGATTACCTTATTTGTGTTGTCATTTGTCATGATACACATATGAGCCGTGTCAACTTCTTCGTCGGATTCACTCTCCGAGTCCCATGTAGCTTTTAGAGCCTTCTTTTTGTAGGGCTTCTTTGAGGTGGAGGGTTTACTCTTATTCTCCGGACACTCCACAACCACGTGTCTCGGCTTCTGCTAATTATAGCAAATAATTTTCTTTTCTTCTTTACCTTGCCATCTTCTTCGACTGTGGAATTTTGCTTTGTTGTACATCCTCCTAACATTCTTCACGAGGAGGGAGAGTTCTTCATTATCTTCTTCCTCATCTTCTTCGTCATAGATGGTGGAAGAGATTTTGAAGGCGATTACTTTCTTCTTTTGAGGGGTCATCTCTTCTCTAGCCTTCCTTTCCATCTCATGGGTTTTAAGGTTGCCTATAAGACCAATGAGCTCTATTTCCTCCTTATTATTTAGTTCCTTTAAGGTTGTAGCCTTCACTTCCCATGAGGGTGGGAGAGCACGAATGATCTTCCTCACCTTTTAATCATTGTCGATGCCGTCACCTAAAGAAGCAAGACCGTTAGTAATTTTAGTAAACTTTGTAACCATATCATCAATGGATTCATTTTCATGCATAGTGAAGTTTTCATATTGAGAACGCAAGAGATCAATTTTAGCCCTCTTGACTTGTGATGTTCCCTCATAAGTGACCACTAGGTGAGACCAAATCTCATAGGCGGATTTACAGTGAATAACCCTAGCTATATCATCATCATTTAAGGCTTGAAGCAACGCATAGTGTGCTTTTGCATTTGCATCAAATTCCTTGGTGGCAATATCGGAACAAGTGTCTTCATCACCACTGGGTATGCTAAATGGTTTGGTCACCGCCTTTGCAACCCGGCTTCCTAGGGATTACAAAAATATGGTCATCTTAACCTTTCATATGGGAAAGTTAAGGCCAAGGGAGATATAACCAACACTACAAGAACAGAGAACAATAGAGAAAAGCAATCAATAGAGAAAAAGCAATCAACACAGTATTTAATAGGTTCGGCAACGTGCCTGTGTCCTCGGACAAGGGGGAGAGAGATTTTATTGATTCAACAATCAATACAAACTAATACAAGAGGGATACTTGAGGGATACAATACATGAGGGCTCTAACCCTTATTTATAGCCA
This sequence comes from Agave tequilana, assembly GCA_038442645.1. Taxonomy (NCBI): domain Eukaryota; kingdom Viridiplantae; phylum Streptophyta; class Magnoliopsida; order Asparagales; family Asparagaceae; genus Agave; species Agave tequilana. The sequence continues at coordinate 138,896 of JAVJIF010000712.1, read as the reverse complement.
TAGAGTCCCAGGGTTTTAGGAAACCCCGATTGGATTCGATCCCAAACATAAAAGGAATCCGAATCCTGAAAGGAAAGTCAAAACGCGTCTGACGATCGACCGGCCAGTCGACCGACCCATGTCCACGGTCGACCGGGTGGTCGACCGGACCCAGATAGAGAGCAGCCTGCATTCAGTCGGTAGACCAGGCGGTCGACCGTTTCATGCCACGGTCGACCAGGCAGTCGTCCGACATACTCCTGTGCACGTTGTGCACACCGGTCGACTGCCCAGTCGACCGGTCCCTCCTCCGGTCGATCGGGCGGTCGACCGAGGTCATTCTAGGCCTGCTACACGTGTCGTTTCTCGCTCCCTTTGTCTACCGATCTCTGTGCTATCTTCCGATGTCTTCTCTATCTCCTCTCTCCCTACAATTCTCCACCTCGGTGAAGATTTCTCAAATCTGAGCCGATCTCCAACGAACTCCAGTTTATCACCTGGCGAAATCGACACACGATCTCAGCGAAATCGACACACAATCTCGGCTTGAGCGCTCGGGACGAAATCGACATACTATCTCGGCGAAATCAACACACGATCTCGTCTTGGAACCTTTAGCTCAGCTATCAACTGGGATGCATCACTCATGCCTTCCCTTCACTTCACCTTAGGAGAACTTCCATACATGCCGATCACCGAACGTGTCTCATACTCAGCAACTATATGACGTCACGAAGAACTCATCATGAGTCAACACTGACTGGCTCTCTCCAGCTACATGTCTTCAACTGACGGTCCAACCAAGTCTGAGTAGAGCACACCGAACACCATCATCGGCTTCAACAAACTGGATGCACACCCCCCTTATGCAAGCTTAACCATCTTCTCACCAGAAGATCAACTGTTCATCGAGATCATAATGCTTCACCTCTACGTGAAGTCTAACTCTCCACCTCTACGTGATGTCCCAATCAGCTTCTCGAGAACCCAAACAGTTTCATATAGGTTGCATCACAAATGTGGCTGCGCCTTTACGACTGACTACGTACCTTGCCTAAAGGATCAAGCCAACCGTAGTTCATTTAAATGAGCTCCATCAAGCTCAAGCACTTGTACCTGAATCTTAAGCACCGAACCTATCTGGCTGAGTCATATGACCTCACTACCGTCATGGAGAACAACGACCTTCAACTTGAGCTTGTTGCGGTCACAAGCTTGAGATTCATGCTTCTTCACCCACGTGCGTGGTTTTACTTTCGTCCTAATGGCTGCAAACAATTCGACATTCTCATCAATGTCTTCAACCTGTTCAGTATCAACCCTGGCTACATGATCTTCACCTGGTATCACATCTGATGAAGTCTCCACTGATACCGAACCAACTAGAGATGGTAGAGTAGCATCAACCTCCACCCGCTGCGATACTTCCTTGGTGTCCGTCCTCTCCACCTGCTGAGAGACGGTAGACTTCAACACTGAAGTCTCATCAAATGTGACATGCTGACTTAACACGATCTTCCTGTTTTCAGGGTCCCATAACCTGTAGCCTTTCATATATCTCTTGACACCTAAAAACACAAACTTCTTTGCTCGCGGATTCATCTTGCCATCTTTTGCACTGAAGTAGGTCGGACTTCCAAATTCCCGCGGTAAACCATGATCTTGAGCAGCTTTCTCAGACCAAATTTTCAATGGAGTTTTGCCTCCTATCGCAATCGATCCATTTATGAGATGGCTAGCATGCACAATTGCCTCAGCCCAAAACGATTTGTCTAATCTTGCATTAGACAACAAGCCCTGAACCTTCTCTAGCAAGGAACGGTTTATTTCCTTAGCCAACTCATGTATACCTTCTGTGAAGTGAGTACCAATACCAGTGTTCTGGCTAAATCGTAGGAATTGGTTCATGTCTCTTTCAACATTACCAATATGTAGCTCCTTGATCTTCCTACCTGTCTGCTTCTCCATTCTTCCTTTCCACTTCACCAACATATCTAGGGCTTCACACCTTTGTCTCATGGGAGATATCCAACAATGTCAATATAAATTATCAATAAAAGAGATAGTACCTGTGACCTCCAAGCGATGAAGTCTTAGCAGGTCCCCAAACGCTTACGCGAACACAATCAAGAAGACCTTCTGAGCGGTGAGTACTAGTGCTGAATTTCAACTTCTTGTTCAGAACGCTGTGTTCACCCATCAAGTTGCAGGTAGCAGCACCTTCCAATGATCCCTTCTTTGCAAGAGCTTGCAAAGACTTTTCACCTCCATGTCTGACCTTCATCTGCCAGACCTTTGTGCAACCATCATCTGAAGAACTAGAAGTCTCCACCTGACCTGTAACCGTACTACCCTTCAAGTAGTAGAGATTGTTCCGGCGGACGCCCTTCATCACCACCATTGAGCCTTTGATCATCTTGAGAACACCATCTCGTATAAATATCACAAGACCCAATGCTTCCAAAGCGCCAACAGAGATAAGATTTCTTTTAAGTTGAGGTACATACCTCACCTCCTTCAATCTCGTACTATCCCATCATCAATCTTGATACGGACTGTACCCTTTCCTTTTATATTACACGGATGATTATCACCCATGACCGTGTAACATCCATCTAGCTTCTCAAAATTAGAAAATCAGGCCCTGTTCGGGCACACATGATAGGTAGCTTCGGTATCTAAGATCCACTAAGCATTATCTGAGTAATCAGCAGTAGGAGTAGTAACAGAGAGAGAATACCGATGAGTCTGAATCCGATCCATCCGCCTGTGCGAGATTCGCCTCGGTGTTTGACTCTATCTTCTTACCTTTGGCCTTTGGGCAATCAACTTTCCAATGTCCTAGTTTCTTGCACAAGGCACATTGATTCCTCTTCAGATCTCTGAAGCCTGATCTGGACTTCGATCTTCCCTGATCATATCTTCCCTTCCTATTAGAACTTCTGCCTCTTACCGCCAATGTCTCTGTTGTTGTGTTCCCCGAAGAAGACAGTCTGTCATGTCTCCTTGCTTCATAACTCACAAGAGCAGCAGACAGCTCACTGTAGTTAAGGGATTTTCTTCTATTGATCAATGTAAGAGTAAAGATCTCATTCTCTTCCCTAGGAAGAGAATTCAATAGGATTACCGCCTTATCCTCTTCATCGGTCTCCACATCCACATTAACTAGATCTGTAAGAAGCCTCGTGTAGCGATTCAAGTGTTCATTGATGGAGCATCCTATTTGCATCTGAAAACTATAAAGCTTACTCTTCAACTACAAATGCGCGATTCTATGCTTTTCGTCAGATATTTCTTCTCCAGGATCTCTCACAGCTGCCTCGCATATGTTTCATGCAACACATGATACTTGATGTCTTGTGTCAGACAAGACCTGATCAAGACACACGCCGTACGGTTCATCTTGTCCCAATCTTCTTTAGTTGTTGATGTGAGCTTCTTCTTCAACCGTAGAGTGTCTTCGAGGTTTGATGCCGTCAGCGCATCCATCACCTCACACCTCCACATACCGAAGTTATTCGTGCTGTTGAACTCCACCACATCAATCCTCAGCGCATGTGGATTCATGGATTTTCCCGATGATGTACCTTCTCCAGCCATCTTCTCAACTGATTCCTCAAAGCAATGCGGAAACAGAGTTAGATAAAACAAATTAGATAAAGACAGGATCTTTACCTCCACACGAAACCCTCAAAGAGTTTTTGAAACTATCTACTCCTTCAAATTGATTCCTCGAGCAATTTACACGCTGTTTTGAGATCGACACATGATCCCACAAACAGTCCAAACGTTGATTCGAGATCGACACGCGATCTCCGCCAAATAACAACTGATGCCCTTGGAATCAACACATGATCCCACGATGAACCTGGGATGCTCTGATACCAATTGTTGTGCGCAAGACAACAACCTCTCTAAGGAATCCTTCAATCAGGCGGAGACTGATGCAGCCGAAGATGTAACCAACACGACAAGAATAGAGAACAATAGAGAAAAGCAATCAACATAGTATTTAACGAGGTTCGGCAACGTGCCTACGTCCTCGGGGCAAGGGATAGAGATTTTATTGATTCAATAATCAATACAAACTAATACAGAGGGATACTTGAGAGAACTTTCAGGGATACAATACATGAGGGCTATAACCCTTACTTATAGCCACAGAGTACCAGGGTTTTAGGAAACCCCGATTGGATTCGATCCCAAACAGAAAAAGAATCTGAATCCTGAAAGGAAAGCCAAAACGCGTCTGTCAGTCGACCGGCCGGTCGACCGACCCATGTCCACGGTCGACCGGACCCAAACAGAGAGCAACATGATTCGACCGGGCGGTCGACCGTTTCATGCAACTGTCGACCGGGCGGTTGACCGGCATACTCCTGTGCACGTTGTGCACACCGGTCGACTGCCCAGTCGACCGATCCCTCCTTCGGTCGACCGGGCGGTCGACCGAGGTCATTCTAGGCCTGCTACACATGCTTTTTCTCGCTCCCTTTGTCTATCGATCTCTGTGCTATCTTCCGATGTCTCCTCTATCTCCTCTCTCCCTACAAATTCCCCTCAAAAAAATGTCAAACTCAAGAAATGATGAATAATGTGGAAAGTGGGGGGGTGAGGAACTTGGGTTTGAGATGGAGAAAAGCCAGAGGGGGAAATTAATTTCAAATTTGAAGGTATAACTGAGTTTTTATACTTAAATTGAGTGTGTAAAACATAAGGGTATTTAGGATAATTTGAGGGAGGTCTATTTACTAATTTATTGAGTTTACTATCTAATGGATCTACTTATCACTTATTTGGTTTAAATAACCGCAGTCCTTTCAAACCTTCCCGATCACAGTCCTCATCGGAATTTCACCTGAGGAACACTGTGGAAAATCCCAAAGCAACTAGGAAGATACTGAAATAGGCCTCGGAGCTAAGGTCTTATGGACTCAGATACGAAGGACAACAATCAAAGGCCAGGTTCTTTCCGACTTCATCGCTGATTTCGCCCTAGGGACTACTAAACTAGCCAACTAACTTGAAGGATGGATCTTGAACATAGACGGTGCCTCAAACAACAAGGGGGTAGACATCGGGCTCATTCTTACCATGCCAGAAGGATCAATCATCGAACAAGCTTTCACTCTCGCTTCCCGGCATCCAACAACAAAACCAAAACAAAGCAGTCCTACTAGGACTCCGAATGGCTATCACGCTTAAAGTCACAGGGCTCGAAGTGTGATGCGACTCTTCATTGTTGGTCAACCAAGTCAATGGAGAATTCATCACAAGAGACGTACGGATGGCGGAAGACCTTCAGCTTGTTCTCAAATTGAAGTTTAAAGTCACCCGATGTGACTTCAAGTGGGTCCCAGGTCAAAAAATAACCATGCTAATTCACTCTCCAATTTGGGAGCAGTATAGAGTTTTAGTTCAGAAGGGAAATCCCCGTCGAGTACATCGTCAACCTGAGCGTCCAGCAACAAATTGGGGAAGTCTTACGTCTTGACACATCGCCAGGATGCGAGATCCCATCATAACCTATCTGAAAGACGGAACGCTTCCCGACGAAAGAGCAGAGGCGTAGAAACTCCAATACCTGGCCGCCAAGTAACACGCTCCTGGGGAATGTCCTATACAAGAAGTCCTATTCCAAGTTGCATCCCGACCCATATCTGATGTGCCTCGGGTCAGACATAGCTCGAAGGTAATGCAGGAAATCCATGACGGCGACTGTGGGAACCACTCAAGAGGATGCTTCCTCACCTGCAAGGTTATCAGTCAAGATTACTATTGACCAAAGATGTTCGATGACGCAAAAGACTATGTGAAGAAGTGCTTACAGTGCCAGAGATTCGCCCCGGCGTCAAACAGACTGAGTACAGACCTCCACACCTTATGCAACCCATAGCCATTCATGCAAAGGGGGTTGGACGTGGTTGGACCGCTTCCCTGAGCGCGCTTCCTTGAGCTCAGCCATAGTTGTGATTTCTGCTGGTAGCTACCGACTACTTCACCAAATAGGTCAAAGCAGTACCACTTTCCGAAGTCACTGGGTAACAGGTCGTGAAGTTCCTCTGACAAAATATAGTATATCGCTTTGGGATCTCTCATACGATCATTACTGACAATGGGACCAACTTTGCCAGCAAGCAAGTCGCCAACTTCTGCACCAAGTACAGGATAACCAGCGATCCTCCTCACCTTATTACTTTCAAGGAAATGGCCAGGCCGAAATCAACAACCGCACCATACTCGACAGCTTGTGTAAAAGCCTAGACAAAGCTAAAGGCAAATGAGTGGAGAAGTTCCCTGGAGTACTCTGAACCTACAAGACCACCAAGCGTATCTCGACAGGTGAAACCCCTTTTTGTTGGCATGCAGAATAGAGGCAATCATCCCAGTCAACCTCAACGTATCTACGCTCAGAGTAGAAGGTGTGGATCTAGACTAGAACAACGCCCAACTCCTCCTAACACTGGATTAGTCGAAGAAAAAATGGCACATGCACAAATTTGAATTGCAGCCTACCAACAGCAGATCCGAGAACAAAAAAGTGAAGTTTCGAGAATTTCATATCGGAGACCTGGTCTTGAAGCACATGATCCAAACTACACGACAGAAGGATCAAGAGAAACTAGGACCCAACTGGGAGGGCCCCTACACCATCATCGATCGGAAAGGTAAAGGATTATACACCCTAGCCAACCAGGATGAGAACCAACTCTAGAAGCAATGAAATTACTTCCACTTGAAGCGATATTTGTGTAAACCATGTAATGTCCAATAAAAGAGCATTCCTTTACTGTTCCAATCGTGTTGCGCAAAGCCTGACATCTCCCCTAGGTACTCTGCATATCTAATCGCCTACACGGGTCTTCACTCTGACGGTGACCCCATGACCTACAGGAGAAGCCTATAATGAGATAAACCTTAATGGTAGCCCTAGTGAGCCAACGACCTATATAAGTCTTCACCCTGATGATGGTCATCCATCGGGGAGCCTCCTGAAAGATGGAATTTTGCCCATGTTGATTGCTTGGAGCAAGCCTATAGGATCCAACATATAAACCTTCAAAATTTTATTATGCTAAATTACAATATTTATCCTTCTAAGAAGACTATAGGATCCAACATATAAACCTTCAAAATTTCATGAATCTATCAACAAAATGTAATAGTGATCACCTTGTTGACACTGTCTCCTGTCAGGGACTTTGCTTCTATCATAGACTGTAAAATTTTCATGAATACATCAGACAAACAAACAAACCAAAGCCTTTCCATCATTCCATCTATTCCTTAAAAAAAAATAACAAATTGGGGAAGTCTTACGTCTTGACACATCGTCAGGATGGGAGATCCCATCATAACCTATCTGAAAGACGGAATGCTTCTCGACGACAGAGCAGAGGCATAGAAACACCAATACCTGGCTGCTAGGTACATGCTCCTGGGGGATGTCCTATACAAGAAGTCCTATTCCAAGTTGCATCCCGACCCATATCTGAGGTGCCTCGGCCAGACAAAGCTCAGAAGGTATTGCAGGAAATCCATGATGGTGACTGTGGAACCACTCGGGAGGATGCTTCCTCACCCACAAGGTCATTAGTCAAGGTTACTACTGACCAAAGATGTTCGATGACGCAAAAGACTATGTGAAGAAGTGCTTACAGTGCCAGAGGTTCGTTCCAGTATCAAACAGACTGAGTACAGACCTCCACACCCTATGCAACCCCTAGCCATTCATGCAAGGGGTTGGACGTGGTTGGACCGCTCCCCTGAGCTCACCCATAGCTGTGGTTTCTGCTGGTAGCTACCGACTACTTCACCAAATGGGTTAAAGCAGTGCCACTCTCTGAAGTTACTGGGCAATAGGTCGTCAAGTTCCTCTGGCAGAATATAGTATGTCGCTTCGGGTTCTCCCATACGATCATTACTGACAATGGGACCAACTTTGCCAACAAGCAAGTCGCCAACTTCTGCACCAAGTACAGGATACCCATCGATACTCCTCGCCCTATTACCTTCAAGGAAACGGCCAGGCCGAAATCAACAACCACACCATACACGACAGCCTGTGTAAAAGCCTAGACAAAGCTAAAGACAAATGGGTGGAGAAGCTCCCTAGAGTACTCTGAACCTACAGGACTACCAAGCATATCTCGACAGGTGAAACCCCCTTTTCGTTGGCATACGGAACAAAGGCAATCATCCGAGTCGACCTCAGTGTACCTACGCTCAGAGTAGAAGGTGTGGATCTAGACCAGAACAACGCCCAACTCCTCCTAACACTGGATTAGTCGAAGGAAAAACAGCGCAGGCGCAAGTTCGAATTGCAGCCTACCAACAGCAGATCCGAGATACGCACCACAAAAAAGTGAAGTTTTGAGAATATCATATCGAAAACCTGGTCTTGAAGCACGTGATCCAGACTACACGACAGAAGGATCAAGAGAAACTAGGACCCAACTGGGAGGGCCCCTACACCATCATCGATTGGGAAGGTAAAGGATTATACACCCTAACCGACCAGGATGAGAACCAACTCCAGAAGTAATGAAATTACTTCCACTTGAAGCGATATTTGTGTAAACCATGTAATGTCCAATAAAAGATCATTCCTTTATTGTTCCAATCATGTCACGCAGAGCCTGACATCTCCCTTAGGTACTTTGCACATCTAATCGCCTACACGGGTCTTCACTCTAACGGCGAACCCATGACCTACACAGGAAGCCTATAATGAGATAAACCTTGATGGTAGCCCGAGTGAGTCAATGGCCTATAAAAGTCTTCACCCTGATGGTCACCCCTCAGGGAGGTTCCTGAAAGATGGAATCTTGCCCCTGTTGATTACTCGGAGCAAGCCTATAATGAAATATACCTTGACGGTAGCCTGAGCGAGTCAACGGCCTATGTGGGTCTTCACCCTGATGGTCACCCCTCAGAGGGGCCCCTGAAAGACGGAGTCTCGCCCATGTTGATCATTCGGAGAAAGCCTATAATGTGATAAACCTTGATGGCAGCCCGAGTGAGTCAACGACCTACATAAGTCTTCACCCCTAACGGTTCTTCAATGCTATAATGAATCAAAACAAAACAAAACAAAAAGTAAAGGATACAGAGAAGTGGGAAACATAGAAAAATGGTTGTAAAAATTAGGTTTTAAAATAAAATAAAAAGTGAAATAAAACTTATGGCTACTAACTACATACCACCGCTCCCTACATCTTGGAGCCTTGGTGTGTACCAACATTGAGTAACGAATTGGTTGATTTTGATACCCAAATTTTCTTGGGTCCTATAATGTTAGCATTTCGAACCCAAATGTGATCATTAGAAACATTTATTCTATCAAAGCAAAATTTGGCTAAGTGACTCTTTCGACCATAATAAGTGTATGAATAAACTCTACCATATATAAAAGCATGATGAGAGGGGTATGAGCATGCTTGGTGTGAGTAGATTGTCTAACATGATGTGTATGCACATGTTGTGATTTAGGAGTATGGGTATGCGTAGTATGATAAATATGTGTAGTATGAATATGTTTCTTTGGAGTAAGTTTCTTAGAAAATATTGTCTCCAACCTAGCTTTATCAAACTCACATTTTTTTAACACTTCTCCTAATGAGCTAATTGTCTTTCAATATAGAAATCTCATTTTTATCAATTAATAGAAATTTTGCTTTACATGAAATTTTATATGCATCAAAATATTTTTGTATGGATATGAGTGTGGAAGATAAATCATCTTTTTCTTTAGAAACAATAACAATTTTATGTTGAAGGGTTTAATTTTCCTTTTTCGTTTTTAAATACTTCTTTTTAAGGAAATTATAGTTGTTAGACAACTCTTCAAAAGGCTCGCCCAATTCATCCATTGTTAATTCATTATCATCAAGTGAGGGTTCAAATGTTACCTTGGGTGTGTTATCATTTGCCATGAAACACACGTGTCGTATCCACTTCTTTGTTGGTTTCATTTTCTGAGTCCTAAGTAGCTTTGAGAGCCTTCTTTTTGTAGGGCTTCTTGGAGGTTGAAGGTTTACTTTTGGTCTCCGGACAATTCGCAACCATGTGGCTCGGCTTTCGGCAATTGAAGCATATGAACTTCTTGTCTTCTTTCCTTTACTATCTTCTTCTATTGTTAAACTTGGCCTTATTGTACATTCTCCTTACATTTTTCACTAGGAGGGAGAATTCTTCATCATCCTCTTCTTCATCATCATTGTCGGAGATGGTGAGAGTGGATTTGAAAGCGATCATCTTCTTCTTTTGTGGTGCCATCTCTTTCCTTGCCTTCCTCTCCATTTCATGGGTTTTAAGGTTTCCTATAAGACCGATGAGCTCTATCTCTTCTTTGTCATTTAGCTCCTTCAATATTGTAGCTTTGACTTCCCATGAGGGTGGAAGTGCACGGATGACTTTCCTTACTTTTTGATTATTGTCAATGGCAACACCTAAAGAAATAAGACCATTAGTTATTTAGTAAATCTTGTTACCATGTCATCAATGGTGTCATTATCATGCATGGTGAAATTTTCATATTGGGAACGCAAGAGATCAATTTTTGCTCTCTTAACTTGTGACGTTCCCTCGTGTGTGACTACTAGGTGTGACCAAATCTTACAAGTGGATTTGCAATGGATGACACTAGCAATATCATCATCATTCAAAGCTTGAAGCAAGACATAGTGTACCTAAGCATTTGCATCAAACTCCTTAGTGGTAACGTCGGACCAAGTGTCCTCATCACCAATGTGTACACTAAAGGGTTTAGTCACCACTTTTGCAACCCGGCTTCCTAAGGATTGTAAAAATATGGTCATTTTAACTTTCCATATAGGAAAGTTAAGGCCATCAAACTTGGGAGGGGTCTTAATACCTTCGGCCATTTTTACTAAAGTGGATGAAGATGAAATTGTGAAAGAAGTAATTAGCAATTAGAATCTCTCTAAGAATGTTAAGCCAAAATCTAGAGATCAAGGCTCTGATACCAATTGAAATACACCTAGAGGGGAGTGAATAGGTGTTTTGCTAATCAACTGTAATTTTAAAACTACTTATGATGAATTATGCAAACGGTCACTGATAACAAGAATTGAAGTTGAATTCCCGTGAAGGGCTCTAGAACTTCTCCTCTTTGACTCTAGGAATCAGTTGAGGTGCTCAATTGCCTCCTTGTTAAGATGAGTATAAACCGATAATGAAAGTGATGGAATGAAAAGCAATTAAAGAATGCAAGATGAACAATTATACAAGTATGAATAATGAAAAGCAATAGAGAGCAAGACATAAGCAATCGTAAACACAAAGGAATTGTTCCGAGATTCGAGCCACCGCTCTACGTCCCCGTCTTCACCATTATGAAGGATTTCACTATCCTCTAAGGGATCTTCCACAAAGGGACCTTACAGAAAGAAATTACAAGTTGGTCTACATAAGACCGGAGTACACAACTCCACCAACTCAACCCTCTACAAAAGAGATAGCATAAAGCCAATTGAGGTTACAAAGCTCTTGGTAATCCAACAATATCACAAACACTCTCTCTTATGACTTCCTATAGAGTAGAATATGAAGTGTAGCTCAAGAAGTTAAGTGAGAGAAGAAATTCAGTTAGAAAGAATAGAAGAGCTTTATAACCAACTGAAAATAGCTTTGGAAAGAAAAAATTTGAAGATTGGAAGCTACAAAAACTTTTTTCTTTTGAAACAAAATTAAAAACTTGTAAACTTGTGTTTTCTTGTTGTCTTGAAACCAAAAGCAATGACCCATATATATAGGCAATGAATAAATATCATTTGTTAATCATACCAGGTCATTTGGGATGTGTTTAGACACTTGAAAACCAAAATGCCTATTGGAATCCGCTAAAAACAAAACAGATTCAAAAACTAGCCGTTACAGACAACTGGCAGGTTGTCGGTTGACCGGCCGGTTGACCGACAGCTTATCCAGAAAAGAGTCGTTGGCTTGATCGACCGGCTCGGTCGACCGCCCTTTAGTTCAAAGGGAAAAATCAAAAGGTCGGTCGACCGGCCCGAGCGACCGACCCTAACTAAGAGTTAGGGTCTCTTAGTCGGTCGACCGCAAGGGTTAGCGGTCGACTGGTCGGTCGACCGACAACGTGCACAAACATGCATGCCCTATGGCCAAAGGCCCGGTCAACCGGGCGACCGACCGTTTTGCCTGAAATGGGCACCGGTCAACTGTCTGATCGACCGACTTGGCCTGAAATAGTTTTTATGAAAATTTTGAGTTTCAAATATTTTTCTAAATAATTTGTATTGGTTTATAGGTAATATAGCAATGTATAGGTGATGAAATACATGTTCTAAACTTGTTATAAAATTTTGAAAAAATTATGAGACATGTATCAAAACCAAACATGCAAAATACTAATACTATCAAAACTTGTATTTTTTGAAATCGTGTATTTTGTGTGTGTAACTTCTTGAGCATCACAACTATATTCTACACTTTAACAAGCTAAATATCTTACAATGCTCTAGGTGACCACAAGATCTTCAACAGGACTTTTCCATTAGCGACGTTGAGTGCTTTGAGCTTTAATCCTGTGTTTGAATCTTCTTGAGTCTTCAACACCTTCCTCTAAAGAAAGAAACTCCTTGAATCCTTAGAACCCTAAAATATACTTAACCACTTGAACTTGATTAGTGCTAAATAATTACATATGTTTTGTTTTCATCAAAACCATAAAACTGGGTGATTGTAACCTTAGGCCAACATGGGCTGCCATAGTGCAGGTTTGGCCGAGGGTGCAGTGGCTGGGAGGGTGCAGAGGCCCGAGCTCGCCGCCGACGTACTGGAGGTGGTTGTGGCTGCTGCAAGAAGGGGTGGCGCACATGGCTACTCGGTCAAGAGAGAAGGAGAGGTCGTGAAAGATCGGAGAGGAGGAGCCTGGGGGTGTTGCCTCGCTGGATGATGGAGGAGGTGCTGGAAACGTTGGATAGGTTATGTGGTTGTGGTGATAGGGCACATGACCATAGAGATTGAGGGGAGGTCGGGAGAACAGCCATGGTGGTGTGCCAGGAGATGGAGAGGAGCTTCGGCGGTTGGCGACACGACGGGAAAAAGGCAAAGGAGCATGGGAGGCTGCGTGATCATGGGAAAAGGTAATGAAGAGCTCGACAAGAGCAGGAAAAGCTCGGGGTGGTCTGTTGGAGATCGGTTAGGAGGGGAGAAGGAGAAGGGTATGGTTGTGTTGTTATCGTGCAGCCCTTGGGTTTGGTGGCGTGACAATGGCAGTGGTAGCAGTTGCGTTCATGGCGAGAAGGGGGAGGAGATGGGAGCTCGGGTTGTTCACGCAAGGAGGGTAAGAGTGGTGCTCGGTCACATTGGGAAGGAAGAGGAGGAAGACGGCGGATGGCTGTAATTCATGATTAGGATTAGGGTAAGATTTGAGTGATACATATATATGGTATGATAATGGGTAACGGGTTATGGCTTAGGTATGGATTGGGTTCTTAATGGGAAAAGAAAAGAACTAATAACAATAATAGTAATAACATAATGAAGTATTATTAAGAATGATAATAACAAGTACTATTACTAATAATAAGAATAACAATAGTAATAATATTAGACAATAATAATACTTAATAATAACAATAATAATAACAACAACATTAATAATAGTATTTAATCATGACAATAATAGTAATAAACTCTAGTAATAATAATTAACAATAAACATAATAATAATAATACTAATAATAGTAATAATAATCGTAATGAAATGATAATAATAATAATAACAATTACCACTAATAAAACTAATTAATAATAATAATCATAATAACAATAATAATAATACTACTAAGAGATAGACTTGTGTCATTCCAGAAGGATTCGAGCAAGAACCCTTCCCACTCAAATACCAACATCCGACATTCAAATACAAGGTCCACTTCATTGAAGTTGATCTATATTATTCAAAGTAACTAAAAATTAAAAATCAAGTGTTTTGAATACTTTTTTCCCATTCATCAAGTGGCGCAAAATGGATGGCCAAAAGTAGTCAGTTAGTTAGATTTATGTCTTTAGACATACAAATTATCATTCCGACCATTTGATCATGATCTAAACATTTAAAAACTCTTACAAACCATTTTTTGTTAGGTTTCAAATGTTTTACACTGTTAAACTAACCAACTCACTATTTAGGCCGTCTGTTTTCTCTCAACTTGATGCATGGGGAAAAAGTATTTAGAATATTTGATTTTGGTTTAAAGATACTTGAAATAAAATAGATCAACTTCAACAAAATGGATCTTGTATTCGAACGTTGCAGGGCTGTATTTGAGTGGTGAGGATTCGGCATCAAATTCTTCCGGAATGACACAAGTCTATCTCACAATACTAATAATACATTAACAATGAAAATAATAATAATTAACAACAACTACTATTAATAATAATAAATTAGTAAGTAAAAATTTTAATAAATAATAATAGCAGTATATAAAGCTAAGTTATCACATATAAAAATAATTGTATATATAATAGTAAGTCATAATTCAAGTTAAATAATAAAACAATAAGTATAGCAAAAATAAATATTTAGAAAAATATGAATACAATATTATTAACTAGGGATATTACAGATTCAGAGAGAGAAAGAGGGATAATAGAGAGAGATTGCGAGAAAGAGAGACAGAAAGAGGAAAGAGGAGCACATCCAGTTGAGGGGCCGCCAGGGTTTCGCGCTGGTGGCTTGGGAGCATCGGCGGCTAGGGCGGCGCAGTCAGGGGGCCTGGGCTGTAAGAGGTGGCTGGAAGAGAAGAGAGTATGGGGAGAAAATAGGGAGAGAGATGGACAAAAGTTAGAGAGAAAGGAGATAGGAGAGAGAGTGGATGACTAAGAGGGAGGTGGTGGCGCAAGTGGCCGCCAGGGGTGGCCATTGGAGATGGCGCTGGCACTGGCCCAGCAGGAGGGGAGAGATGGGCTAGCGAGATGTTGAAACTATAGAGAGGGAGGGAAGTTAAAGAGAGATTACAGTGAGAAGGAAGATCAGAGTTTAGACCCCAGGGGGAGCGGTCACTTGCCTGGTCTTGTTGGAGGGAGGCGCTAGCAGGGGTAGAGGGAAATGACGTGAGATTTGGGGAGAGAGTATAGATGCAGAAGAGAGAGAAATACAGAGAGAGGAGTTAGGGGGAGAGAGAAATTTCTAGAGAGGGGAAGAATTCGGCAGGTGGGGGAGGAGAAAAGAGAGGGAAGAAAACAACGAGATGAAAAGGGAGAAAAAGAGAAAGGAAGAGGAGAAGGAAAAAAGAAAAGGAAAAGAAAAGAAAAGAAAAGGAAAAGGAAAAAGAGAAAAGAAAAGGAAAAGAAAAGGGAAAAAGAAAAAGAAAAAGAAAAATAAATAGGAAGTGGAAAATTAAGAAAGTAGGGAAACTAAGAAAATTGGGAAATTGAGAAAAGAAAAAGTGTGGAGATAGGAAAAGATAATAATATTATTTTATTTAATCAAAATTTACTAATTCAGAAAAATCTCCAAAAAATCTCTAAAATAGAAATTATTACACCAAGAAACACTAAGTTCTGATTCAAGAAATTCAACACCATTTCTAAATTAAAATCCTAAAATCGATCGGTGATACTAGTCGGCACCGAATTCAGGATTACAAAATAATTCAGAAAAATTTCAAACAAATTGTGAAAAATCCAAAATTTTGGAAATTAATATTTAAAATAGAAACAGGTCCAATCAAACTATCAAGAAGGTCTGATCAAGTAGTATCACTATACAAAAGAGATCGGGGTCCCAGGATCGGACTTAGACTGGCTCTGAATCCACCAAACACAGGTTCAATACGAAATAATAAGAATAATAATAGAAAATAAAAATAAATACGGGAAAAATAGAATAATACAAAAATCGGGACACGTATCCAAGTACGTATTCTGGAAACAGGGTGTTACAGAGACCAGCATCTCACGGTGCAGTTTAGCTCCGCGGCTGAAGTCCTCACTGCACTCGGAGACTAGCGCCTCATGGTCCAGTTTCGCTCCGCGACTAAAGTCCTCACTACACTCGGATTCCAACGCCTCATTGTCCAGTTTAGCTCCACGATTGAAGTTCGCACTTCACTCAGAGACCATCACCTTATGATCCAGTTCGGCTCTGCGATTGAGGACCCACCAGTTCAACTCTGCGATTGAAGTCCTCACTTCACTTGATGACCGACGCCTAATGGCACAGTTCATCTCCATGACTAAGGTTCTCTCTTCACTCAGAGATCATTGTCTGCTCGCTCGGAGATGGAGACTCTATACGGAGATGGTAACGCAAACTTCACCTTCTTTCCATCTAGAGGTCAAGCCCTCCAAAAGGGTATGATCACTCCACATTATTAAATCAGGCTAGATCCGAGCAACCGAATCAATTTCATTAATTTTAAAAAAATACTTTCAATCATATTTCACAAAATTTCTTTATGTCATTACATCAGACATATGAATACGTGAAATCTTTAACATCTCTGTGTTTGCTTTTTTGAAAAAGAAATAGAGAAAATCCTCCAACCATAGGACAACAAAAATTTGCTCATCAGCGTTGATCTTTCGGGGGCATTCTTCATCCTTGCAGCGGTTCCTGAAGTAGACAATCATACTTCCTCAGCAGCTTTTCCTTCATCAAAGGAAGCCAGACGAACACCACCCTCTGCGATGATCTCCAGAAAGCCCTCCAGGAGCGAGACAGCAGCATCTGACTAGATGGACTCTGATAGCATACCAGATGGAGAAAACATCTCTCTTCACTACGGTGTATTGAGGAAGAGGATGAAGCTCCAGGGTGAAAGGCGACTCTCCTGCACACTTGACCAATTTGCTCCACCTCTTCTTATGTCATACCCTTATATGGAGGGAAGATCAGATTCTTTAGAACGATCGTCCCCCCCAAAGCCAGATCATCAGCATCAATCGAAGTGGGCCACCAAGCAATCCCCCCCCGGTGGCGAAAACCCTTCACGATGGCTGATGTATCATGACGAGCTCATGACGATGACTGACATATCACACTAAATAAACTTCCAAACAGCGGGAGCTCAACCACTATCTTCTCACATTTTCTTCCTCCATCTAATGAAGAGGAGAGAAGGGTATATGGCGACTCAATTAGATAATGGGAACATGGCTCAGAAGCAGATTCTTCAGAGGAAATGGCAGAGGCTATTTTTACACAAAGAATTTAGCCTATTTTTTTTGAGGAGGAACCAAATCATCTTTATTCAAATTCTCGATTCCTAAAAAGACGATTCGCATCCGAGAATTTTGATCAACCAGAAAGGCATGAGATCAACTGATGCTTCCTCACGATCTCAGTCATCATGGCGCTGAGATCCAAAGAGATGCCAATTACTAATTCCAAGAGGCCAAATTGATTGGCAAGCCACTTGTCATCCAACATCAACCCTGGAGATCTGCATCAATGGTCCAAATCTTCCTAATCCCACAAGCGTCAAGTCAAGCCAAAGGCATCAAAGAAGTTTTCACCGACTTCGTTCTCCCGCTTCGCTCCAGTAGACCCCCACAGGTGGAAGAGCGGGGATGCATATGTAGTAGTCAAAATCTGTTCCTCGCAGGATGATGCCACGTGTCCAAGCATTTAAAAGCTTCTACCATTTTGAAAATACACAAAAATTGCTCTCCACGCCTAGGACGCTTCCATCCTAGTAATCTTGTTGTTTCAGTCATCCTGGAGCTTCCTTATTCTAAGATATCAGCTCTGCACAAGACTGACGATAACAGACCATCTCTGGTCTCCGCCATTAGACGACAATGGTAACAGATCACCCCTGATCTTCACATACAGTTACATAGTTCAATCCTCCCCCATGTGCATAACATGTTAAAAACCTCCAGTCTAGGAAGTTATGGATCAAGACAATTTTTCTACAAACAATCCAACAATCAAACGGCAGTAATCACGGTTGTTACAACCAATCAACACGTGCAGTTCGTGCGGTTGCTAGGATCACGCTCGTATCATTTGTCCCCATACATGCAGATCAACTGGAGCCTAAATGGACCTCCTCCAATGAGAGGGAGGTCGTCTTCTTTCTTGGCCCAAGAAAATTCAGCACTAAACCTGGTACAGAGAATCTCTGTAATGCTTTTACTTCACAAATTATAGTGGATTTCCTCTCCTCTCCGTGGTTTTTCCCGATTTGAGTTTCTACGTAAAATTCTGTGCGTCTCTCTATCTGTGTTGCGTATTATTTTGTCATACTTGCTTACCACACTCTACTGATTCTCTTACTTGTGGTGTGGATCGACCATTCGATAGTTCGTGATGGAAAACCTCCACCACACTATCCATCTAGATGAATTATACTTGAACGGATAATAGTTGAAATAATATTTGTGACTGGAAAAGATACAAAGGTTTGCAAACTCCTGACTTGTTTCCTAGTCTGTACTCAGATTATTCTTACTTTGAAAAAAAATTTATTTGATTATTTTCACCGTGGTTTTCCTTTATCGATAAACGTTGACTGACATTTGGTTGATCTTTATTCATTAAAAAAAAAGAGCAGAAAAATCAAGAAAGCATGATTTAAGTTCTTAAACTTTTCTGAAATTGCAGCAAACCTTATGATTGAAATGATGCAAACAGAGAGCTTTGGACTCGGCATGCTCTGCAAATTGGCTGATGTCAAAGGGATCGCCATGGTTTGAATTATATTAGTGTTTTGGACTCAGCATTCTCAGCCCCTTTTAGTTCTTCTTAAAGAGGAAAAAAACAAAGTAATGAACAAAAATCAGAGGACACTCTGCAGAGTAACAGAGACTGGAGCCCAAGGCAACAAGTATTCCTCTTCTTCTTCAAAAAAAGACTCATTATCATGAAATTTTAGAAACATCTTCATCTCAGACTTCTCTATACATGATGCACTGAAACTTTCTATATATGAAGCACAGAGTTATGACTCATGTTAAACAAACTTTGTCGAAAGCACAAGATTATCAAGATGAATCTTTAGGAGCAAAATTATTATGAGAAGTTTCCATAAAAAAATAAAAAATTCTGAGGTGAATGGTGGCGAATGTTTGTTCTTTCTCATATGTTGCTCCATTCAACATCTAAAAAACTGTAGCTAAGTCCAGCCATGTGGCCTACGAGGTAGTATCATCTGCAAATAACAAAATAAAATAGTTAGTTAATTAATAAAATCTATATAGATTGTGACATGTAAAAGTGCATATCAAAACTATCTCTCTAATTATTACTACATTCGCTAGATTATTCCAATACAGTTGATAAATTATAATTTCATTCACTGAGACACTACATTGGCTAATTCAGAATTGTATGTCTTTTCAATCAGTTTTCACTCAGTACCATGGGTCCTCCTTCCTATCTTCCACACACACACCAAAAAAGTTATTAGTACAAGTATTGAGACTTTCTTACTCACACACACACACACACAGACACACATGATAAATCTATCTCATTTTTCTTGGGTTAACTAGAAGAAATTAGTTACATAAAAAGTTTCAAATTCTATTTTTTTCATCCATAATTAGTTTTAGATTTTCTCTCTCCTTCCAAAAAATGAAATCTATAACGCTTTAATTTTCTAAAAGGTAACTATCTTGATTCCATATATGAAGTTTATGAAGAGTCTTTGAAAAGACTTTCTTCCATAAGGAAAAGGTAAATATCGTTTACTCATTGATCTAATCGTTTCATTTTGTTACTGTTAAAAAATCATTAATGTTTAACTCGAGAAAAATGGTGTAAATAAGCTCTAATTCACGTGATTTTTTATATATTTACATCTTAAAACACGAAGACGAAGATGATAATATGTGAGCAGATCAGGAAAAAAAATTGGGATGTTAGTGTTGAGGCCGCGATTGTAGAGAACTCTCTCTCCCCTCCCCTCTCTCTCTCTCTCTCTCTCTCTCTCTCTCTCTCTCTCTATATATATATATATATATATATATATATATATATATATATATATATATATATATATATATATATAGGGATCAGTACCTCAGCCGCCAGCTGAGAGAGTCTCTCTCAGAGAGCCTAACAGAATATTGTAAAATTAGGATTCAGGTATGCATCTCATGTTTTTTAGAGTTGTTCAATCATGTAACTGACCTTTAAAAGGATTGTCTGCAAATATATTACATGACATGGAAATATTGCATAAATTTAAAACTCATAGGTAAAGCTTGGTCGAAACAACTACCCAATATATACCGCATAGATGAAGCCAGATGAGAGAAGATTAAAAACATTTTGGAACAGCAGAACAAAGAAAAAGCGATAATATCATGTTGAAGTTTTTCAATACGAGAAGCCAAAGATTCCACTTCTTTCTCTAAAATGACAGAAAAAAGGAAGCATTAATATAAGATTTGACAGTAAGGCAGTTATATTATTGCCAACACTAAAAGGTCATCATAACAAGATTGCTTTGAAGTTAAAAAAAAAAAAAATCTAGTACAGAAAATATGTTTTATGCTTAGAATATAAATAATAGAGATATTTCTTAGTAATGCTAAAAAATGAATATGATTATTAAAAGAGAGGATAAAGATATAAAATGAAAACAAGAAAAAATATGCTAATTATTGTGTATAGTTGGATTATGCAATGTCAAACGACGAAGAAAATAATAAAGAATAAACTTCACTCTATTACCAATTAGATTAGAACCCCACAATTGGTTATTTATTTGTATGATTCTGTCATATTATAACCATTTCTTGTGCAAGAGGTATGTGTAGAGATTCTTTTCTTCACAGAGACACGCTTGTTGTGGTGTCCAATATATTTAGCCCATTTTATCGCCATTCATCAATTCTCCCCCTTTCTTCACCTCAGCTATTTCTTAGATCCCAATCCTAACCAAGCTTCCTAAGTGGCCACATCCATACAAATAAAAAAAAAGTAAATTAAAAAAATAAGCCCCACCAGGTGCTGTCTAATCTGACTAAATAGGGAATGTCGGATTCGGCCAGGGGTTGGCTTTTTTCGCTCGAGAAGTTATCCTATCCTTCTAGGAGTTGTGGGATCTGACCGCGCCTTGTTATCATCCGATCCAACAAGATACGACTAGAAGTTATTCAATTTGGTAGCGATTGTTGAATACAAGAAGACACTTAAGGGTCCACCACAGGTTGGCTAGATTTCCAAAGGAATCTAGCAGACAAATTTGATGCTATGCTCAATATCGACATTGCTACCATCTTTTGTTCACCATATCCTTTTGGTAGCTTGCCAATACATGGCCAATACCACACAATCTAGTTTATTGACCATTGGTTGAGTACTCTGGTTATGAGCTATTCTGAGATAGTTTGGGTGTGTCAATGGGCATTGAGAATCATTTTTCTCCATCTACAAGTGATGGAGCTTTATGGGGGTTATCCTGTGAATTGTGTCATTATTAATCATTTGGTTTTCATTTTGTGGAGCATAGCTAATTTTCCATTTTGTAAAAATTGTTTGGTCATGAACTAGATCCAGCACATGTTTTTAACGAAGTTCAATGTTTTTGGTCATAGAAGAGATAAAAGGATGTTGCGGTTGGGAAAAAGTGTCCAACAATGGTAAGAGCTAAATTGTACTCAATGCTAGCTTTAACCACATGGGTTTGTGGTGTTAGGTTGACATAAATTTAGTGATATAGAGGGGTTTTTTCCTCATTCAAGGAGTTGGTCAATTGGCCATTTGGTTTCAGACGTTTCTCTCACATCAATAAGATGATTAGTATTGACAAGTGATTGTGAGCAGATGTAAACAAGGATTAAGGAACGCAGGATGTTTTCTTTAGTTCGACCACCTCACAAGTCACGATGATGTTTGATGTGGAATCTAAGCTACTAAATTTTTATAGCACGTACAACATTTAGATAGTAGTGTGTTTCTTTTTATGAGAATTCTCATTATTAGGTTGTATCACTTTGCTTAAGGTGGCGGTTCTCGGCAACACCATTGTGTCTAAAAAAAATGAAAAAATAAATTCTTTTTCCCTGGAGACATCCAATAAAACCACACACACAAAAGAAAAAGAAAACATGAAAGGAGGCAAAAGACCTTTTGTTTAGGGGTCATCTAAGACTCATGCACCAACACATGGTCACACGACAAACACATTTAAGAAAGGGTAAATTGTACGTACACTCCTTCAACTAACACCCGACTAGCACTTATTCCCCCTTATGCATTTTATTAACACTTACCACCCCTGAGCAAATAACACCATTCTATTTTAGTAACTTTTTTCAAAAATGCCCTTTAAGGGTGTTGTCTGCAATGCTCTTCCCTATCCTCTCCGTTCTCTGCTCTCTCTCATCTACTCTCTCTCTCTCTCTCTCTCTCTCTCTCTCTCTCTCTCTCTCATCTCTCTACTATTTGCATATCTTTGTCATCTATCTATCTTTACTCATAAAAAGAAAAAGAAAAAAGGAACTCACACAAAAATTTGCAAATAAAAGATAATAGAAAAGGTGTTCAAGATCCTTTCTTAAGATGGAGCAAACAACTTGAATAATACAATCCTATCTTTTGTGTGGGGGGGTTGGGGGAGGGTTAATGAACACACATAAATTTTTAGAATAAAAAAAAAGAAAAGAAAAGCATTGTGATATCCCTTCTTAAGCTAATATTAGGGATGATAATAGGTTAGGGTCGGCCCGTGCCCCTAAATCTGGCCCTGGACTATAACCCAACGCATGATCTTGGGGCTAGCTCCCTAGGCCTATTTATTAGAGATTTTAAAAAGAAAAGAAAGGAAAAAGTTGTATTTTTTTTGCTTGTTACTCTCAAATTCTTTCAACTCTAACGAACAATAAAATGTTTTATAAGATTAGGAGTCATTTATTTTTTAGAATTTGAAAATTATAAGGTAATGCTAAATTGTAGGACAATAACAATTTAATTGGAGAACGAGTATATTAGATACTACTAGATTCGGACTCATAGGTAAAATCAGTGTTGGAGCTTAGGTAAGCACAGCCATGGTCCCAAAATAAAATGGGCCTCAAAATAAAGGCCAAACATCTACGCTATTTTTGGCGGGGTCTAGACCACAACCGTGCATTTTTCTGGATTGATTTAGAGCGCGTTCAGGACCACCTCTGACCCATTATTATTATTATCCCCAAAGAAAACAATCAGAATAAAGATGATACCATTCTTGGAGAAAGATTAGGTAATACTTGTTCTAATTTTAGTTGCTAAAATTATACCCATATCCGGTCCTATATTTTGCTTCCTTCCTGTGAGGCTTGAAGTATGGGAAATTGGAAACGAATATGATTGCTTAATTACATGACAAGAAATGGCTACTTGTTGATTTCTTGGCCATAAAGAGTTTGCTTGCTGGTGTAATGTAAACCTTCAGTTTGGCCACAAAGTCGATGTTGTTATAAGGATCTATTTAGTCACGTAGATAGTTGTCGAGGATTTTTGAGAGAGGCTCAGCTAAACCTCCAAATAACAAGAAAAAGACATGATCTGTGTGCTCAATATATTCTCTGATAAAATGAAATATTCCAGTGTTTCAAATCACAGATCTATTTAGAACAAGAACAAACAAGGGACGTTAACCAAAATATTCTAGCCAGAGGACGATCGAATAAATCATAATATGGTATTATAAGTTGAGAGCAGGAATCAGGTGGACCTTATTCAAATAAATCACAATATGGAAGTATAATGCATTTGCCACAAATGAGTAGATAGAGCAATCAGCCTAAATATTGACCCCATAAACTGATGAGGCACAATGTGTGCTTTGGTGAGTTTCACACAAATTTATACATAAAGAAAGGAGCACAGAAGCGTGAGAGTTGGAGAGTTAGAGAGGAAGATGGAACCCCGTCATGAAAAGAAATGAATTTTGACCAAAATTAAGAAAGGTGAAAACGTTCAAAGGATACAAACATGGCACACTCTGCAAGCAACATCAAAGGGCACTTGCATGCTTGATAAGGTTAATACAAAGGGTTTAACTAGATTGAATCCAATATATAATAAATGATAGCCATCAACAATTGTGTTCTCTCTTTCGATTCTTCTTCCTAAAAATGGTCACCTCCGATTCTTCTCTTTCGATTCTTCTTTCCACCATAGTCTGATACGTATCAACATCGCCACATCCTCCAGCCTCAAAGGTGATGTGGAAGTTGAGAGGGCAAGCACCCTGCCAATTGCACTTGATGATTCTCAAAAGCTTCAGATTCCCAACCCTAAAAGAAACAAAATTTAACATCTTTTTTTTTTATATGGGTTGGTGTTTATCCTAAAAAGATGGGTTATACTGCATTAAGTTACCCTGATTTTTTACCCCCGTTCAAAAAAATTATCATGTACTTCCAAAAATACAATAAACTATCACGAATCTTTGCTATAATTTCAAAAAAAATAATATCTCCAAATTCAATGTTCATAAACTAGTTATGCATTTTGTATGTGGGAGTTCGCTTGAGAATTCAAAATTCTCATGCAAATTCACATATTTGGCATAAACTAACTCAATATTTATGAGAATATTCAATTTTCATGAATGTGATGGAAAATTACACTAAAATACCCCAAATTCTGAGGTATTTACAATAAAAAGCTCACGTTATGTTTCAATACAATTTAATAACCTAAATTTCTTTATGTAAATGTTACTACCTTCTGTTACTCAACTATTTATTCAGGTAAATTCACCAAAACCCCTCAACGCTTGTTTTATGAAGTTAAATTGATTTAGTTCGAATTTTAGAAAAATCAGAATATACTGAACCATTTTCGACAGCTCATTAATAGCTTTTGAAATTGGATACCCAATGTGCACGTATCTGTTTTTGAGCTGAAGAACTTTCGACAGTATTTTCCAAAGAGCTCACAAAAGTTCACGACAGTCTCATTTTCAACAGTTTAGCTAGTATTTTTGATTAACTGTCGAAAAGAGCTTTCGGCAGGTCCAAAATGATCTTCAGCAATGTTTTCCAGAAATAAAGATTTTTTCAGAACTGATCGGTTTTTGACAGTTCAACATTTGAAAACTTGGCTCTGTTGAAAGTGCTTTTGACAACCGACATTTTGCTTTCAAAAATGAATTTTAACGTTTTAAAAATATAGCATTTGTCATTGTTAACTGTCGAAAGTCATGAACTCATTTTCGATAGCTAGTTGACTTTCTCTTTGCTGATTTTTAGCAAACATTTTTCAATTGTTTAACTATAAATTAACCATTCTGCATAGTCGTTCAATAACAAGATTTAAAGATTTTCAAGAGTTTAAAGCGAGTTTCTCAGAGCTAAATTCACTTCCAATTTTTGAGAGTTTTCTTTACAAATTTTCTTAGCTTTCCCTTCCAATCTTCTCAAATTTCTCACACACAAACTTGAGTGTTTAGTTCTCAATCTATAGCTATAGTGTTTGTAATTTGTGAGAGTTTTTAGTGATCAGAGATGATCACATCTTGTTCTTTGATAAATGGTTGTTGAACACCTCCAGTGAGAGAGGTGGTGTAAGTCGATCTTGCGGGATCGCTAAGTTGTAGGAGTTGAGGCTCCAAGTGGATCCAAGAAGGATCGTTGTTAGGAGTCACGGCTCTAGGTGATCTCGTGGGATCACGATTGTAAAGCATATTCCAGTTTCGCGAACCAGTTTAGTACTTACGTCTCTATAGGAGTTGGAGATGGGGACGTAGATCAGTGGATCGAATCTCAAAAACAAATTTAGCGTGTTTGCAGAGTTTGCTTATTCTTGACTCTATCTCTTTAAATCTTGATTTATATTTATATTCAATTACTGATTTATATTTGCCTATATATATTGTGTTGTTAGCAGCAAATAAATTCTAATTTCTACATAATTGATTAGCATCACCTATTCACCCCCTCTAGGTGATTTCAATTGATATTAGAGTTAGCGCTCTTTATTTTAATGTTTGACCACCCAAGAGTTGACCTTCTATTGCTAATCACTTATTTGTCACTACACACACATGACATCTCACGGAGACAACTTTAATGTTAAATCTCCACCTAAATTTGATGGTCTTAACTTCTCAATTTGAAAATTAAGATGAGACTTTTTCTTAAATCTCTCAATAGAGATGTTTCGCTTGCTATTGAGAAAGAATTTAAAGAATTTAATCATATCACTGAACCTTAGCTTGAAAATGTCTCTAAAGCGTTTGAAGCCAATGCTAAAGCAACTTACGCCTTAATACAAGCGTTGATGATAATGAATTGTCTAGAGTAATAAATTGTGAATCTGCTTTTGAAATTTGGAACACATTGATCACATCACATAAAGAAACCTCACAAATTAAGAGAGCTAAGATTGATTTGTTCACTACTCAATATGATAACTTAAAAATGCATGATAATGAGGCTATTGATGATATGCTTACATATTAAGCATATTTTAATAAGATTACTAATGGTCCATGTCAAAAAAGCCTTTCAAGAAGAGAGCTATAAAGGCTACATGGGATGACTCGGAGAGTGAATCTGAAGAAAAAAGTTGATACCGCCAACGTGTGCTTTATGGCACAAGGTGACTACGCATCAAAGGTACAATCTAAACCCTTCATAGATGATGCTGAAATATTTTTGAATAAATGGATACAACTTTTCAAGAAGTAATGAAAAAAATATGAATCACTTAGATTTAAACATCTTAAATTGAAAAAAAATAGTACTTTTTTGGTCCAAAGGCCTATCACTCTAATTTTTATGACGATTAACTCATATAGTTATAGTATTAATCTTATGTTATTTAAGTTCATATATTTATTAAAGATTTTAGTTGGTGCTCAGTTTCAACAAAGGATTCGAAGTCAAGTTTTGACGGTAATATGTGTTGATTCAAGAGCTCGAGCATAAAGATCTTATCAAGAACTCAAGGAGGAGGCTAGCTTGAAAGAATCAAGTCTGGATCAAGTCTACTTAGATCTTATCAAGAACTCTTTTTTGTTATGGTTTAGTGTTCGGGCGATATCTGGAGCATTCGGACTCCAAATTGGATGATTCTGAAACCATTGCGATCGTAGGAAAGAGAGCTACATTTCATGGTCATTTTGTGAGTGTTTTTATTTTGTAAATTACATTTTAGCATGTCTAATTAAATGAGTTGATTGCCTTATTAAATCATGAAGATCGATAAATCATTATAAATATTATTAAATAAATTGTAATTATCGTAATATCTCTATAAATAAGACGTGTTAGTGATTACTAATATTTAAGATAAACAAATAGATGGATCATTTATATTTATTTGGTTATTATTAAATAATGGATAAAAGAACTTTCAGAATAATAACTAAACTAATAAATATTAAAATGGTTGTGAAGAGTTTGAAAATAGAAACTTTTATATACTTCACTTGTGATATCGATCATAATAATAATAGCAACAACAAATACGGATATAATATATATGTTACAAGTTCTTGTTACATCTATCACACCGTACACTGTCATGCCTTGTATCTCTATCACAGATACATAAATACTATCACCTATACATGGATACATGAATACTCTATTATATTATAAATTGACACCATTATATAGGTATTAGACACTGTTATTTCATGTGCTAATATCATCGTTATACTCTAGTCTTCTGGAAACTGTTAGTTCATATAGACACTTGTTACACAGAACACTTTTATTTTCTGTACTTGTATTACCGACTACATGGATATGATACACTTGTGTTTCATTTACTTGTATCATCATTACATGGGCACTCTACGCACTACATGTATTTGACACATGGATTCACTTGTATACATGTTATGAATGTTTCAGTATTCCTGTTGCATGTATCATTGCCTCTGATATGTATATTCCTCCATTTTTGTTATATGACTGTCTAATACAACATATTATTATTTCCTGTTTTTGATAGCGGTATCGATATAATAATCTTATTACTGAGACATGTCGGCAATTGATCCAAGATGTGCGGAGCTAAGTGCCGCACGGAATATTGTACCTCATGTTATCATGTTATCTTGCGGATGAATCTGTGGGGGCCACCTCTAAAGTCCAACATCTTCCATTTCTCGTTATCCTATCCAGTGATACAATGATTGCTTATGTTCGGTTGTCCTTGAAAATCACCTAGAGGGGGGGTGAATAAGTGATAGCTATACTTAATAGCAAATAATGCGGAATTAAAAACAAATTAGCAATAAGCAATAACAATTAGATAAAGCTTGCAAAAGAGTAAGCAATATAAGTGCAAGTAAAGAGAGAGAGTAGAGGTTAGAGAGATAGTAGGCAATTGCAAACATAAGGATATGTTTCGAGTTTCGAGCCACTGCTCTACGTCCCCGCCTTCAACACGATGAAGGATTTCCACTAAGACCGATCCCACCGGATCGTTAATCGGTTACAAGTTCTCACTAGAACTCTTCGGATACACTTGTCCTCTCTCACGGTGCCGCAACACCAACTTGGAGCTCACTAGCTCGCTCGAGGCCGCAACCTCTACAACTTCTCAATCGAAGAAAATCGGTGATCAACACTTGACCACAAAGATAGCTCACAAGCACAACCCTACAACCAAGATGAGGAAGTGAAACACTTGGGATTGTGTAGTGCAAATAGCAAGTAGAGAAGTAGAGGAAAGGCTCAAGCTAAAACACCAAAACTTTGGAAATAGTTGGCTCAAGAGAAAATCTTTTGCAAAGAGGCTAAACTATGAAAAACTTTGATGTAAGGCTTAGAAATCTTGTTGTTAAGTTGTTTCATAGTCCCACTATTTATAGGAGATGAAAACCAGGTTAGAAAATACAATAGATCCATTGGGATAAGACCCAACAAAAGACAAAATTAAATCTAGCCGTTGGAGTCAAGTCAGCAGAAATTCCTGCTGCCGGTCGACCGCCAACGGTCAGATTTCTGATTGTTGGGAAAAGCGGTCGACCGAACGGTCGACCGTGGTTCCCAAACAGAGAGTGAAACTCTCTGTCGGTCGACCGGGCCGATCGACTGGAACAAACAGAGAGCACTGCTCTTACAGCCGGTCGACCGGGCCGGTCGACCGAAGTGCACGTTTGCACTTGGTGCATGTCGGTCGACCGCCTGGTCGACCGACAGAGCAGTTTTGCTCTGCCAGTGGTCGACCGCCCGGTTGACCGGATGAGGGCCAAAACCTGTTTTTGGAAATCTTTTTGAAGTCAACATTTTTTCAATAAATTTTCTTTTGATAAGTAAATACAAAATAGAGTTCTAGGGATTTGAAGAGCTAGAGTGTGATCATAGATCAATACCAAATAGATTAGAACTATATTTTGATAAAAAAATCTTTTCTAAAATAAAAACCAGTTTTTCCAAAACTTGTTTTTTCGAAACCTGTTTTTCCGAAACTTTATTTTTCTGAAACTCGGTAAGAATCTGGTAATAATTTTTTGTTTGAAAAACACAACGGAATATGAAATGAGTGTGTGTGTGTGTGTGTCAATCCCAAACACTATCAACCTCTATCATCTTGGTTTTAACAAATGACTATAAATTCTATCTATAATAGAAAAAGTAAAAAATACAAATCTTGAAATAGTCTTCTCGACATTGCTTGATCCTTGAGCTCTTTTAGTGTGCTAGGCTTTGGGATTTAAATCTTCTTGGCTTCCAAATGTGTGTGTCTTGTGATGGAGCCGAAATGCAACATATATTTTACGTGAAACTTAATTAAACAATTTTGTTAATACATAACTACATTTGGTTTGTTATCATCAAAACTAGGGCTAATGGCCTTTTGGCCAACAATCTTCCCCTTTTTGATGATGACAAAACATATGGAGTTATTACAAATATTTTGGGAAGAGACTTCAAGTGAAGCTCCCCCTTAACAGATGCATATATAAGAAGAAGATATAAAAGAGCTAAATGCATAATAAAAGCATATATAAAGGATATAACGGTTAGACTCATATGCCAACCATCTATGCATAACAAGGATACAGAGATATGAGAGTGTATGCACAAATGGCTACCTCCATCCATCCAAAAAATACCTCCAGCCTCCAAACTAAGTGGCAAATGGTTGGATCAACAGGGAATAAGAAACAATACACAAACAAACACATATACCACATAGAGACAATATGAATAACTGCCATATCAGAAATAAATATGTCCATACATGCTTAGAGGTCCATGCCAACCTCAAAAACTAAAAACACACATGCATATGCGTATAAAACAAAATTCATATCCAACTCCAAATACAGAAAATAAATACTCCCAAACATAACAAAAGCCAACTCCCACAAATAACTCCATCAAAATATCTCTCCCCCTTTTTGTCATCAACAAAAAAGGGTCAACGCTCCTGGAAATCAGGGTCTTCCTGCTGAGCTGGAGCATCATGAACAACAGTAGTAGGAACCCAAGGCTCAAAAGGAGGACCAGTCAGAGAAAGTGGCCGAGAGTGACTACTCGGAAGTGGAGATGGCCAATCGTTCCTGTTGTAGGTGTCATCTATACAGGTCTGCAAGTAGCGGATAGATGCATAAATATGCTGGAGATCATTGTCCACTCGCTGCTCTAGCCGCTGGAAGTGAGAGGTCATCTGAGTAGACATCTGCAGGCTATGCTCCCGAAGCTGAGTGGAGAGAGCTAGATAGGGATCAAAAGGAGCAGAAGAAGCAGAAGAAGATCCAGGAGCAACAACATGTATGATAGGATGGGGCTGAGGAGCAGGAGCACGCTCCCTAACACGCATCCTCTTGAGAAGAGTGCTGTTGATGTCAACTGACGGTTCGATGCACCGTTCAGTGGAAAGATCGAACTTGAGTTGCATTAACAGACGTGTGATGAGCATCCCATAGGGCAAGTGCCAGGCTGGGATCAGAAGATGATCGGACGTCATGTAATCGATGATGAGTTTAGGAATATTTATTCTAATGCCTTTCAGAAGGCAATAGATCAGAAGAGGAGAAGAACCCCTAACATGACTATATTCTCCTGATTTTGGCAGGAGGTATAGAAAATATTTTGGCTAAGACTTGGGCGGTGAGAGTGTAATACTTCACCTCCTCATTCCTAACCAATGCGGGGTTATCATCATCATGAAGCAATATGGAGGCGGTGTGGGCAGATTCACCGTCAGGATAGGCAAAATTATGTAAATCCATATTATAAATATCTACCCCCTCACAGGAGAGGTATAGGAGACGTGCAAATTTATCAAGGAAAATATTTATACCCTTGCCCATGACTCTAGACCTGATGTGATTATTATGAAAAGACAGGTTAGAGTAGAAGTAGTGTACTAGTTCAGGGTAAACTGATTCTTTGATGGTGACAAAATACTCAAGAGAACTAGTACTTAAAATATTAGCAAGATTAAGGTGCTCAAAATCACTAAGCATCACAGTCCTACCAGAGATAACACTTTTATTGTGAATTATTGTAAATCTGTGAGATGTATTTTGGGAGATGAAGGGGTTGGAAGATGATTCAGGGGTTTTCCCCTTCTCAGATCTGGATCTTTTGGACATGGTGAAGGATTAATCAAGATAATAGCACGAAATAAAGATGGATAAACAAGAATAATAAAGAAATTGAAGAGATTAAGGAGAAATGTTGGTTATACCTTTAAAATCCATGAAAAATCCCTTAAAAATTGCAGATCTGGAACCTGAGAAGGATTTTAACGAATTTTGTGGAAGTAATTTTGGATTGGAAGAGTTTTTAATGGGTTGGATTTTGTTTAGGAGGAGGAGAATTGAAGAGGGGAGAAAGAGGAGTCGGTGGAGAGATGAGAGAATGAGGGAATTGGGAATTAGGGCTTTATATAAAACCGGATAAACACAGCCAAACCCGACTTCCGGTCGACTACTCGGTCGACCGGCGCAAACCGAGAACAATCTCGGTTTCAGTCGATCGACCGCCCAGTCGACCGGCTGCAGGCTAAAAAAATTTTGTATTCCAGGCTACATCGGTCTACCGCCCGGTCGATCAGGCCTATGACAGGCTAAATCGGTCGACCAACCTATTGCCCAAAAACAGATAAAAATTTATATTTGTTTTTAATTTTATTTTCCTTTAAGATGAAATTAGAAACTAATATATTTTTACACATAAAACAGGGAAACAATGTTAAAATTTTAATAGGCATGAAAAAACACATAAAATTTAATTTTTATTTTATTTTATTTTTTTACTAACATATTTCTTAATAATTAAGCAATAAATTTGAGATATTGAAGCTGAATACCCTTTTATGGGTTCTGAACTTCTCCTCGACATTTCTCTAGATAAGAGTTGAGGCGCACAATTGTTATCTCTATTTATTTGCTTAATTTTGGTTAAATAAATTTTCATATTTGACAATATACTTATAAAAATATTTATTAACCAAAAAAAATCTTTGATACATGGACAAACAAAATATAGCTAGAATAGAAATAAAAGCAACTAAATACACAATCTCAACTATAGTCAAGAAAAAAAATAAGGGCATGCAAGTCTATATAATTAAAGCATATTATCACAAAATGAAACTAGCAAATCCTATGCATGTATAGGTCTAGCTAGAAATAAAATTTTCAAGTGGAGAAGTTACCAAACCACGGGCAATCTCTAAAATAGGTGCCTTTTTGATAGCGATGCAAGTGACGATTTGTTCGTTAGACTTTGATGCATCCACCACCCGGGAACCGTCTCCCCCTAAGTTTTGGAGGAGAACGACACACCTATATCAATCAAATTTGGCTTGTCCTTTGGTACCCAAATCTTTTTGGGTCCTATGGGGTTAGTATTTTCTCGAACCCAAACATTCTTGTTAATCATATTTAATTTTGCATAACAAAATTTTGCTAAATGGCCTTTGCGGCTACAATGAGCACAAGTATATATTTTTTCATATATAAATGCATGCTTGTGTTGATGTGAGTGTGCATGCTTTTCATGATGTGAGCTTGATGCATGAGGAGTGTGTTTCCTTTGAGTTTTTTCCTTAGGAAACATAGATGCAAATTTATTCATGTCAAAAGCACACGTTTTCAAAGTTGTATCCAAAACTTCAATGCGTTTTTGAATATCCAAAAATTCATATTTATAACAAATGATAATTGGGCTTTTACCCTTACAAGTAGTTTTATATTTTTTCAAAATCCATTTTCATTTTCTCAAAAAATTTTGACAAATAATTTTTCTCATTTATAACAATCTCAAATTTGTTCTATAATAAATCATTTTTCTTTTTCAATTTTTTGTTTTGTGAAAGAGAAATTTCATATCTACTTTGTAGTTCTTCAAAAAAATTTGCTAATTCATTCATGGTCAAATCCTCATCTTCTAAAGGGTTTTCTAGATTTACCTTAGAAGTTTCATCACCATGTGCCATGATGCACATGTGTGCGATGTCGATCTCCTCTTTGGATTCTGTCTCCAAGTCATCCCACGTGGCCACCATCGCCTACTTCTTCTTTTGCACGTTATTGGAGGTTGTAGCTTGTAAAGAGGGGCAATCCGCAATTAGATGACCTGTTCTTTTGCAATGGAAGCACGGACCCGTTTCCTCCCTTTTCTTTTCAAGTCTTCCTTGAGGTCTTCCTCTTCGGAAGTTGCTTTGTCTACCTTTCTTGTAGAACATCTTGTCCACTTTTCTAATGAGCATGGCAAAGTCCTCATCGTAGTCTTCCGATGATTCATCTTCATCAAAGGAGGATGGAGTCGCCTTGAAAGCTATTGCTTTCTTCTTTGGAGCCTCCCTTTCTTCCCTCATCTTCATTTCCATCTCATGGGTTTTGAGATTACCGATGAAGCCAGAGAAGTCATCTCCTCCCTATCGTTGAGCTCTTGAGGGTGGTTGCCTTGACTTCTCAAGATTTGAGAAGAGCTCTAATGACCTTTCGGATCTTTTGGTTATTATCAATCTTGTCACCTAAAGAGGATAAAGTATTAGTGATCTTGGTGAACCAAGTGAGCATTTCATCTATACTTTCATTTTCAAGCATATAAAAATCTCATATTGAAAACGGAGCAAGTCAATTTTGGATCTCCTGACTTGCGACGCCCCCTCATGAGTAATAATAAGATCATTCCAAACTTCATAAGCGGATTTGCAATTAATTACACGAGAAAGATCATCTTCATTTAATGCTTGTGTAAGTGCATATTGGGCTTTTGCATTGGCCTCATAGTCCTTAGTGATTGCTTCGGACCATGTATCCTCATCACTGTGAGGTTCAACAAATTCTTTGGTAATGGCTATGGCAACTCTAACTCCTAGAGACTTTAGGAATAGGCTCATTTTGACCTTCCAAATGGGGAAGTTCAAGCCATCAAACTTAGGTGGGGATTTGATGCTAGAGAAGTCAAGTGATGCCATGAAAACAAGTTAGTGCACAAACAAATAATAGATGCAACAAATAAATATAACCAAATAAAGAGGATCTCCCTAAGGTGGTTAAATCAAATGCTAGGATTAGGCTCTGATACCAATTGAAAATCACCTAGAGGGGGGTGAATAGGTAATGGCTATACTTAATGGCAAATAATGCGAAATTAAAAATAAATTAGCAATAAGCAATAACAATTAGATAAAGCTTGCAAAAGAGTAAGCAATATAAGTGCAAGTAAAGAGAGATAGTAGAGTTTAGAGAGATAGTAGGCAATCGCAAACACAAAGATATGTTTCGAGGTTCGAGCCACTGCTCTACGTCCCCGCCTTCAACACGATGAAGGATTTCCACTATGATCGATCCCACCGGATCGTCAATCGGTTACAAGTTCTCACTAGAACTCTTCGGACATACTTGTCCTCTCTCACGGTGCAGCAACACCAACTTGGAGCTCACTAGCTCGCTCGAGACCGCAACCTCCACAACTTCTCAATCGAAGAAAATCAGTGATCAACACTTAACCACAAAGATAGCTCACAAGTACAACCCTACAATCAAGATGAGGAAGTGAAACACTTGGGATTGTGTAGTACAAACAGCAAGTAGAGAAGTAGAGGAAAGGCTCAAGTTAAAACTCCAAACTTTGGAAATAGTTGGCTCAAGAGAAAATCTTTTGCAAAGAGGCTAAACTATGAAAAACTTTGATGTAAGGCTTAAAAATCTTGTTGTTAAGTTGTTTCATAGTCCCACTATTTATAGGGGATGAAAATCAGGATAGAAAATACAATAGATCCGTTGGGAAAAGACCCAACAAAAGATAAAACTGAATCTAGCCGTTGGGAGCCAAGTCAGCAGAAATTTCTGCTGCCAATTGACCGCCAACGATCAAATTTTCGATCATTAGGAAAAGCGATCGACCAGACGGTCGACCGTGGTTCCCAAACAGAGAGTGAAACTCTCTGTCGGTCGACCGGGCTGGTCGACCAGAACAAACAGATAGCACTGCTCTTGCAGCCGGTCGACCGGGCCGGACGACCGAAGTGCACGTTTGCACTTGGTGCATGTCGGTCGACTGTTCGGTCGATCGACAGAGCAGTTTTACTCTGCCAGCGGTCGACCAACCGGATGAGGGCCAAAACCTGTTTTTGAAAATCTTTTTGAAGTCAATATTTTTTCAACAAATTTTCTTTTGATAAGTAAATACAGAATAGAGTTCTAAGGATTTGAAGAGCTAGAGTGTGATCATAGATTAACACCAAATAGATTAGAACTATATTTTAATAAAAAAATTTTCTAAAATAAAAAACAATTTTTCCAAAACTTGTTTGTCCGAAACCTGTTTTTCCGAAACTTTGTTTTTCTGAAACTCGGTAAGAAATCTGGTAATAAATTTTTGTTTGAAAAACACAACAGAATATGAAATGAGTGTGTTTGTCAATCCCAAACACTATCAACATCTATCATCTTGGTTTTAACAAATGACTATAAATCCTATCTAAAATAGAAAAAGTAAAAAATACAAATCTTGAAATATTTCGATATTGCTTGATCCTTAAGCTCTTCTAGTGTGCTAGGCTCTGTGATCTAAATCTTTTTGGCTTCCAAGTGAGTCTTGTGATGGAGCCGAAATGCAACATATGTTTTTACGAAACTTAATTAAACAATTTTGTTAATACATAACTACATATGGTTTGTTATCATCAAAAATAGGGCTAATGGCCTTTAGGCCAACAGTCCTGTTATATGTTACATGTGCTGTTATTGTTCTTGGTTTATTGTATAATTAATAAATACAATATGGGGTTGGGGAAGACTTGACGGTTGACTAGGTCTTATCGGGTAGATGTTCTAAATCCATATTTATCCCACTGCAGGGGATAGTAGTGTTGGCTACTAATTGTATATAGCTTCCTAAGCTCTCATTTCCTGTTTCATGCTCCCCTTTTAGTGGAGGGCCCTGGTCTCAGTAGTCAGGGGATTGTTTAAGGTCGTGATCTCGGGTATGCACGGGATACATCTACCTGATTAGAACTCCTTGGGTATTGGGTTTTCAATTAACATAATAAAACAGTATAAATAATAGTGACGTCAAGAACGCTTGTTATTTGGTCACTCTCTTATTCGGATCATGGTACCTGTATGCTATGTTCGGATGGGTTCATCTGGGGTATAGGCTCTGGTATGAACTGCCAGTGGTATGGGACACGGAAGAGATTGATTAAAATACCAGGCGGTACTGATTGTTATTATTGTATAAATAACATGATTTGTCTGATACATGTATATTACTGTTCAGTTTTATTTGTTCCTATTTCTGATATTTTATCCACTATCATGTCACCTATATACCTTGTTACACTTCCTGATACTTGTTACCATTCATGTGGTGATTCACTACTCATGTACACATATATTCTGCATTTCATATATTTTGCTTCATGTATACCATGTAAATATTATTATTGTATCATCACAACATTATAGTATGATTATTCTGCATACTTCATATCCACATGTTCATATTCAACACGACACCATTATGCTACTATTATTAATAGATTAAATAAGAAATATAAAGTAATTAATATGTACTACATATTACTTATACACACTGATGTAATTAGGAACACTTAATACTGTATCATATTATGCATATTGAGAATAATATATAAATAGTATAACTCTATTGACTGTAGGTACATAATCCACCAAAGTGACTTACCTATTATTTTTTATAGTAAAACTTGGACATATAACAAATGGTAATGGTATAAAATTGGATATTATGGTAGTAACGACACTGTTATAGCATATGAGTAATGATGATGATATAGTACTGATATCATACTTGTAACATTGATATTACCAATTGTTAGAATATTTATATATTTTATGATTAGTACCTTGACATGTATTATAAATTATCGTGATTGTATTATTATAGTATATATATTACTGTTTTTTTCATTTTACCACTCACTAGATCTTTTTTTGATGACCATGAGTTTGCGTGCCTAGGTTGGAGATCCGAGATATCACAGTACCAGATATTTCCTGAGATTATTTTGAGACCGCAACCCTTTCTGATTCATAGGTATCTTTGTTATTTATTTCTATTTTCTTATGTAACCCTGTTTTCATATCTATTACGATCACTGACCCATTTTGTAAGTATTCTTATACTTATTTATGTTGGACTTATTGTGCATATTAAATTTATTCTCTGTACTGAGACTTAGCGTAAGTATGTGAGGGTATTTTCTCCCTGCGTTTGTTCATCGTCGTAGTGTTCCCGTATTTGCGGGATCGGCGCGTTACAAGGAGCTTGTTGTGTAAAAGTTCTTTGGATAAAACATACCCTCTAGGATTATGATTCGCAATTCAATCATATTAAAATTCTTTGTGTCAACACGAGCACAATATACATCACAAAGAATGCAAATCAACATAGCAAAATCAAGCGCATAGTAATTAGATATCACTTTCTTAGATATGAAAAAGGTGATATTATGACTGATTATATCCCGTTTGATATGCAACTTGCTAATATATTTCTTAAACTACTTGATTTTAACAAATTTTCATTCAGTTGTGGTGAACTAAACTTATGCATATTGGATAATTGAGTTTTCATGCATGTTTAAAATGACACTGTGCAAAAACAATGAATCAATGCAAGTTTTTCTTTATTTTTTGGTTTATATGACTGATTTTTGATGATATATTTATGCTTATTTTTAAATATTTTTAGAAATTTATTTAAAACTTTCCACAAATATTTCAAATATATTTTTTACTTTTCAATGATCATGTTCAAAAGCTAAAACCTGGCTTTCAAAAATTTTCTTGTTAGCTCAGAATCAGAATTTCTGATCTCTAGTTGTCGAAAACGATACCAAGACTTTTGATAACTGGCCGTCGAAACCACTTTCGACAGATAGTATAAATATGTGTGGGACTGGTCTTTAAAACCCTAAATCTATCGAAACCCAACACTTTGTTTTTGACTTCTTTCTCGCTAACTTGCTCTTCACTCTCACTCTCTATTGCTTCAACTCTTTCTTTGATTACCAAAAATCCTTATTGTATCACTAGGATTCGCAAGAAAAGGGGGTTGGAAGTTGAATCTTCGCAACAACCATCATCTTCCCCTACCCTTCAACTAGAAGAAGAAAATGAACCGCTCATGGAGAACCACCTAGGTTCCTACTTCTTTTCCCAAGTTTGTGAACACCAAAGCTCAAAGTAATTTTGATTCAATTTTTTGCAAGAAAGTTCTTCTCGATAGAAAAATTAACTTTCAAGACTTTGGTGAGTTTCAGAGAGGATTTCGTTTCAACGCTATAGATTGGAAAAACTTTTTATCTATTCATGAGTAATGAAAGCACATAGAGGTGGGTGAATAAGTGATGGCTAACAAAAATCTGAAATTTAAAACTTAAACTAAAACAATTAATCAATCAAGAAGTGATCTGAATTTCCTGTGAAGGGTTCTAGAACTTCTCCTCGAGATTCCTCTACGATAAGAGTTGAGGTGCTAAGGGCCTATTTGGTTTACTGCGAGTGAAAGCAAAAGGTGCAAGTGGAAATGAGGATGGAAAAGTGAAAGTGTGAATGGGAAATTAGAATTTATGCAAGTAAGTTTTTTGGTGTTCGATTATAATATAAAAATATAAGTGAAAACGTATATTGTGTTTTTTGGTGTTTAGTTAGTATTGTGTAAGTGTAAGTGGAAAATTGACCATAAAATTAACTGTTTGGTGATTTTAATAATATTAATATTATTAAAGTAAATCTACTATTAGATATTAAAATGTATAATAAATTTATCAACTAAATATTAAATAGGAATAAATTTTATATTTTTAATATTTTAAATTATATATTTATAATATATTTAATAAACATGGGATTTACATGACCACAAAATTAACTGTAGCCCCTTGCAAATAGAAAAATGATAGTGTTAAAAGGAAAAAGGAAAGGTGTAAAAGAGAAAAGGGAAAGGAAAAAGGTTTCCCCTTTTCGATTTTCCAGTTCAAAGCAAACAAGAGAAATGAAAAAAAATGAGTTTTCTCACTTCCCATTTCCAATTATCCGGTTAAATCCAAACACACCTTAAGTAGCTTTCTTAATGTGATATTGATATGTATCACAAGAAGCAATAACTCACAATTAACAATGTCAATCTGATAAGCAATAAGAAATAAAAGCTATAGCAATAAGCAAAGTGTCACAAGAGTAATATCAATAATGAGTAAGAGTGAGTAAAAGGAGATAGAGTTAGAGAAATTTGGCAAAAGCAAATATAAGAGAGATGTTCTCGATGTTCAATCCCCTTGACCTAAGTCCTTGCCTCCACTCTATTGGAGGATTCTAACTTTCACTATATCACTTGAATGAACACAATCGTCAGTTCCCGCAAAACCCTATAGCCGCAACTCCTCAATCTATCCTCTTTCCCAGAGGATCAGCTCAAAGAAATACAAGAAAATGGTGATCTCCCACAAGATCACAAACCCTCAATACATAATCCTATAATCTAATTTAGCGAGGAAGCTCAGAGATTGTGTGAGTAAACTTCAAGAACGTAGAGTGAAAGCACAAAAACAATTAAAAACTTTTGAAATCTTTTAAACTTTTTGATTTTCTCTTTCAAAAACTCTTGCTAATTGAATACTAATGATTGAATGGCTATCTACAGTGTTTGCATTTATAGGGATACTAAAAATAGCCGTTCAATACTCAAAATAGCCTTTTAGAATAGTTCAAACCAAGTTAAATCCAGAAAATAGCCGTTAAAGGCAATTTGGCACTTTGGCGGTCAGCTGGGCAATCAACCGCCTTGGGTTAGAATTATAGCTAACGCCATCGGTCGACTAGCAATCGACCGGCTTGAGGTCAGAGGTCTTTTGAACTTTGACTGGCGGTCGAATATGCGATCGATTGGCCAGAGCCAGAAAACAAAAGTACTAAAGCAGCGGTCGACTGCGCAGTCGACTGCACGATTGATCAGGCTCAGAATAATACTCTGTGCACACTAGTGTAAAAACAATTGACTGGGAGGTCGACCCATAGAGCTATCTTCTCTTCTAGCACCGGTTTCAGCCCAAAAACATATGTTTTAAATGTTTTGAAATTCTTTTCATTTCTTTTGGTAGAATCTTAAAATTGTGTGTGTGTGTATGTAACAATTGTTATCTTGTTTAAGTTATATAGATCGGTATTTTATAGAGAAAATTCTTGTATATAAAATCAACATTTATGTACTAATTTTAAAAAACATTTCTAGATATAAACTTTATTTTAGGAAAACATAAATTGGAAAAAAAAAATTTGTGTGTGTGTATCTCAGAGCATTCCAACATCGAAATTAGATTTTGACAAACTAAGATCTTACATTGATCAAGTATAAGCCAAGAATGTAAGTCTTTTCTTTGTGGTGCTTCTTTGCATCTAGAAGCGATTCTTTGCTTGACTTCTCTACTTGAATCATCTTTAGAATGTTTGATCTTTCTTGATTTGCTTCAATTTACTCCATGTGTGGTTGAAGCTAATCCTAGATTCTTGAGAACATGTAGAACTCAAAAACACTTAAACAAAACAGTTATTACTAACTACATAAATTTTGGAATCATCAAAACAAATAGAGTGATTATACCATTGGGTCAACAATCTTCTCCCCCTTTTTGATGATGACAAAACTCATGGACTTATTTTTAAAAAAATATGGAAAAGCTTTTTGCGA
Organism: Agave tequilana; assembly: GCA_038442645.1. Taxonomy (NCBI): domain Eukaryota; kingdom Viridiplantae; phylum Streptophyta; class Magnoliopsida; order Asparagales; family Asparagaceae; genus Agave; species Agave tequilana. Next base: position 97,808 of record JAVJIF010000712.1, on the reverse strand, counting down.
AGCTCCCCCCAGAAATCATGCATATATATGAAACAAACTAAGTGACGCAGAAATCTATCAATAAGAACAATATCACTACAAATACATATGAACAATATTTCAATGGGAACAATATGCATTTAAACGGCCTCCATCCATCCAATCCGCCACCCTCTAATAAAAGAAACATATGTTCTATAATAATCATATAGCAAACCACATAAAACTTTCATTCCATGCCAGAACATCTAAAACAGCCATAATGTCATAAAAGCCATAATGTCACATATACAAACTGAAATACAACCATAACTAACTAAAAAGTTATAAAGTTATTACATGCCATAATGTTTTAAAACATAAAATAACTCTTAATCCCAACTACTCATTCTTCTCCCCCCTTTTTGTCAACACCAAAAAGAAGGGGGAGAAAGAGATCGCTACAGAGGTGGATTGGTAGCAGCGCCAAAAATCTCCTCATCGGTGTATAACCGATCGACCAGTGGATCAGAGGGCTGCTGATATGCACCTGAAGGTCCAGTCAGTGCAGTCATGAATCAAATAGAGGACATGTAGGAGGCAAGGGGCAGAAGTATCTGGAGGGCATGGGAAGTGGCCATCCATAGTGAAATGCGCAATGTTATTGCAATCTTGCAGATAACATTATGCATTACACTTGTGAGCCAAGGTGTTCCAGAACTCGTCTTGATTCCCATGAATCTCCATTTGAGTAGCTCGAATTTCATCTTTGATTAGAAAGGACTCTTTCAAGAAGAGAGATGGTGTTCGAATTACCAAGTGAAAGAGTGTTCATTTGGTTCAACGAGGAAGAGTATGGACCAGAGGAAGATGATGAAGCTATATCATCCTGAGGAGGAGGTAGAAGATGCGATGCAAGTTGTTCTCGAGATGCAAAAGTGACTACAAGCATTCTTTTTAGAAGAGAATGATCAATGCTAGCCGCAAGAGGAATGGTATTGTCTTGAGGCAAGTAAACCTTGTAGTGCTTGATAATATGAGTTAAAAACATCCTATATGCAAGATTTATATTAGGGATCATTAGAGTTTCACATGTCATGAAATTGAGAAGAAGTTTGGCGATATTGACCTGAATTCCCTTTTGGAGACAGTAGACGAGCAGTGATGCACAACCTCTAGCTTGACTGAATTCTTCGGATTTTGAGAGAACGTTATGCGCCACAAATTTGGCAAGAATTTGGGAAATGAGATTGAAGTGTTTCACTTTTTCAGTTTCAAACACAACAGGATTGTGATTGCCATGAAGCAGGGTTGAAGCTGAGGCATATGACGTGTTCTCAGGATATTGATCAAAAGATAAGAGATTTTGCTTAAAGATGTCTATCCCAACACATGGGAGTTTCAGAATTTTAGCAAAGACATCAAGGTGAAGATTGAGATGAGTTTTTCTTACCCTATTTTGGATAACATTGTTTTCATCAGTAAGGTTGCAATAAAAGTGGATCACAAGATTAAGGAAATGGCTTGATGAAAAAATCCCTAAGATTGTGGGGTTATAGGATCTTAGCAAGATTGAGGTGATCTAAGTCACCATTCACCACAAACTTACTCAAAATGACATTTTTCTTTCGAAAAGTATTATGTTTATTCTTGGCATTTTCAAAAAAAAAAGTAGAAACATCACTAGATTCAGAATCCGTGAATTTCTTGGTTTTGGAAGGATCACCACGTTGTCTCTTATTGCTAGATATGGTGATAATCTAGAATTTTTACAGAAATTAAAAAAATAATGAAAAAGAGATAAGATAAGACAGAAGTACCCAAAATAGAAGTTGCAAAACTCCTCAAAATACCTTGGGAATGCTAGGACTTGAGTGGATCTTGAATAAAATTGAAGAAATTTTAAGAAATAATGGTGGATTTTTTTTTTGGGGGGGGGAGAGTAGAACTAGGGCTGGTTTAGAAAAGAAGGTTAGCAACAAATAGAGAAGGAAGAGGAGAGTTGGGAATTAGGCTTTTAAACAACCTTTATAACTGGGCTGATCCAACTGTCATTTGATCGAGCAGTCGACCGGTCCATAGTCACTGCAAATATTGTAGTCTATTCGGTCGACCGGGCAGTCAATCGTCCAGAAGACCATTTTGCTGCACAGAGTTGTGGTCAGCCGGCTGGTCGACAGACCAATAGATAATGTACCAAATATGTCTGCAGTCTACCATGCGGACTTCCGAGAAGAGAGTGTATCTCTCTCAGTATCTCAGTCGACCGAGCGGTCGACTGGGATAGCCCTGAAAACTTAAATATTTTGTTTTTAAATAAGACAAATTTGTTTTAAATAATTTTGAAAATTTCCATAATCCATTATTGGTTTAGACATGTAAAAAAAATTCAACAAAAGATTTATGAGATACATGCAATTAAATTTTTAAAAAAATATATTTATCAAAACAAATACCATCGTCAACAATGTGTAGTGTATTCTATACTAATTATGACTTGGCCTACAAGGAATATTTTGAATTCTATTTCATGGGCATACACGAAAAATTACTCTAACACACACACAAAATGAAGTAAAACATGATTAATATAAACTAAAGAGGAGAATAGAAGATAATCTTTGATACCGATGTAGCTTAACTCCATTTTGCTCTAAACCGAGGTGGTATTTCCAACTCATCTCTTTGATAGTGGTTCTCACAATTTGAATTGTCCTTTTAGCTCCAAAGTGCGTCCACCATCAAGGCATCGACTCTCTCACGTCTTGAGAAAGAACACATCTACACTATTAGAAATGGGTGTGTCTTTTGGTGGCCATATTTTCTTGGGTCCTTGTGGGTTAGTGCCTTTCCGAACCCAAACATGATTATTAACAATATTTAGCTTATCAAAATAAATCCTAGTCAAATGGCCTTTCGCCTACAATGTGTACAAGTGTACACTTGACATATCTAAATGCATAATGAGTGTGTGCTTTGTGAGCATTGGAGTGTGTTGCATGATTCTTGGGAGTTTGTTTCTTGGAAAATTTTGACTCCAATTTAGTTCTATCATTTTTATATATCTTCAAAGTATTGCTCAAAACATCAATCCTCTTTTTAATATTTGAAAATTGATTTTTATCAAAACTAGAAAACTTACCTTTGCGTGAAATTTTATAAATATCAAAATCTTTTTGGATAGTGTTAAAAGAAATCAACAAATCATCTTTTTCTTTTGAAATCACATTTACTTTGTTAAGCAAAACCTCATTTTTCTGTTTCAATTTTTTATATTGAACTTTTAATAAATCATATCTTTTTTGAAACTATTCAAAAAAGTTAGCAAGCTCATCCATAGTCAAGTCATTATCATCTAGAGAGGTCCCAAGTGTTACCTTAGTTAGATCATCCATAAAGCGTACGTTGGCAATGTCTACATCCTCTCCGGAGTCTCTTTCTGAATTATCATCTCATGTAGCCTTCGCAGCCTTCTTCTTTGGCATCCTTTTTGAACAAGTCACCTTGAAAATAGGACATCCACAATTAGATGCTCCGGCTTCTTACAATGAAAACATGACCAACTTCTTTCTTTCTTTTCCCCTTTCCTTGCCACTTTGATATTCTATAGTTGCTCATTTTCCTTGCTTATAGAACATCCTACCTAACTTTCTTACAATCATAGCAAATTCATCTTTATCTTCTTCATTTATCTCTTCATTATGGTGTTCCCTTGAATGCAACACTCTTCCTCTTTTGGGGTTCTCTTTCTTCTAAAAATTTTTTCTCCTTTTGTGGGTCTACAGGTTCCCAATGAACCCAGAGAAATTCATTTCTTCTTTATCATTAAGCTCCTTCAATGTTGTAGCCTTAACTTCCCAATGTTTGGGAAGAGCTAGAATAACTTACGTCAACTTTTATCATTATCAATCTTGTCACCTAAAGAGGAGAGTCCATTAGTGATTTTAGTAAAACGTGTAAGCATTCATCTATTGATTCATTTTCATTCATGTAAAAGTTCTCATATTGAGAACGAAGCAAATCAACTTTAGACCTCTTACTTTAGAGGTTCCCTCATGTATAATAATTAAGTTTCTCCACACTTCAAAAGCAAACTTATAATTAATAACCCATGATAGAGCATCATCATTAAGTGCTTATGTAAGTCCATATGTACTTCGACATTAGCTTCATATTTCTTTGCAGTGATTAGAACCAATATCCTCGTCATCTTGGGGTTCTATGAATTTCTTGATCACGGTCTTCGGTACTCTAAATCCTAGGGAATTAAGAAACAAAATCATCTTTACTTTCCAAATGGAAAAGTTTAGACCATCAAACTTGAGTGGGGATTTGATGCTAGAAAAATCATGAGAATCTATTTATGTGTGAGCAAATAGAGTGATAAACAAGTAAAGATTTTTTACACTAGGTTGTTAAACCAAAACAAGAGCACCAGGCTCTGATACTAATTAAAATCACCTAGATGAGGGTGATAGGTGATGACTAACAAAAATGCAAAATTTAAAAACTTAAACTGATATAATCAATCAATCAAGAAGTGAAGACGAATTCTCGTAAAGAGCTCTAGAACATCTCCTCAAGGTTCCTCTATGATGAGAGTTGAGGTGCTAAGTAGCTTCCTTGATGTGATATTGATATGTATCACAATAAGCAACATATCACAATAAGCAATGTAAACATGAATAAGCAACAAGAAACAAAAGCTATAGCAATATGCAAACTATCACAAGAGTAATATCAATAACGAGTAAAAGTGAGTAGAAGGGAGAGAGAGTTGAGAGAAATTTGGCATACGCAAACACAATCGTGTTGGCTCAAAGGCCCATCACTCTAGTTTTGATGATGATTAACTTATGTAGTTATAGTACTAATGATCTTGTGTTTATTTAGTCTCAGATTTGTGATCAAGATCTTAGTAGGTGTTTAGCTCCATCAAAGGATTTAAAGTTAAGTTTTGAAGCTAGCACGTGTTGATTCAAGAGCTTGTGCATCAAGACCACATCAAGTACTCAAGGAGAGTCTAGCTCATTGGATCATGGTTTGGACCAAGTTAAGAAGGAGAAGAAGATTTTCAAGATAAGACCTTCAAGAGAAGACTTGTGTCTAGGTTTGTTTTTAGTAAGATTTTATTTTTAGATAAAATGTAAATGATAGATTAGTTAGTGGATTGCTCAAGTATCATATACACTCACACAAAAGATTTAGATGTGTTTTCATAAAAGAGTTTTCGTTTTGAAAAAAATACTGTTTTGATTTTTAAGCCTCAAAATATAACATGTATTTTTATCAAAACTTTATTTAGAGCTTAATGTCAAAAACATAGATATTTCATTATATATGTGTAGTGGATCATATCCATACACACTAAGCTTCAAAAGTGTTTAAAATATCTTGTTTTTGTATTTGGAGAAGTTTTGAAAAAATCGATTTGAAAAAATACAGATTTTGTTTTAAGCCAAAATTTTCATAACACAAAAATAGTTCAAAATATTTGTAACATGTTTTGATTTTTACTCAAACATGTTTGTATATTAAATTTTATTACTGAACTTATTTTTGTAGATTTTTAGAGAATTTATGGGATTTTATTGAAGTACAAAGACCAAGTTTTTAAATCCCCAAAACTGTTTTTCTGGTCTTCTGCCGGTCGACCGCACGGTCGACCGAGACAGAGGTCGGTCGACCGGGCGATCGACCGACGTGCACAAAATGTGCACAGGTTGGGGCACGGTCGACCGCCGAGAGCTTCTGCTCTCTGGAAATGGCCCGGTCGACCGGGCGGTCGACGGCTAGGCCATTGCCTAGTTGGCGGTCGACCGGCCGGTCGACCGACCTTCCCAACAGTCGAAAATCCGACCATTGGCGGTCGACCGGGCGGTCGACCGTCAGCAGTCAGAACTGCTAGTTGGCTTCTAACGGGCAGATTTTTGGAGCCTATAAAATGGGGCTCCCTTGGACTGTTTTACATAAGATTTGAAGTGGATTTTTAAGCTGGGTTTTCATACATCTTTTAGTGTTTATCTCCACTTGTTTAGGAGCCAAAATTTTCATATCAAAAGGAGAGTTTATCAAGAGTGTTTTCAAAAGAGATTTCTTGAGTTTTTCACCACCAATTCAATCCTTCTTTTCTCAAACATACTTGAGCTTTCCATTGCTAAATCCATCATATAGGAGAGTTATTGTGAGAGTTGTTTTAGGTGATCAAAGTCTTGTGATCACCAAAGTGTTCTTTCTTATATTTGAGGAGGCGGACTTGCGGGTTCGCGGTGTTTCGAGTTCTAGTGAGAGCTCGTTGTAGAGGTGCGGTCTCGGCAAGCTAGTGTGCTTGCGGTGTGTTGTTCTTGCGGGAACAAGAGAGGGACTAGTGAGTCTAAAGGAGTTCTAGTGTGAACTCGCTTGTAGGTGTTGCGGCACCGAGTGATCCGGTGGGATCGTTTTTAGTGAAAATCCTTCATAGTGTTGAAGGCGGAGACGTAGAGCAGGGGTGCTCGAACCTCGAAACAAATCTCCCGTGTTTGTGATTGCTCTCTCTATCTCTCACTTGTATTTATATCTTGCATGCTTACATTGCTTATCTCCTTACTTGCTTGATATAATTTAGCTTAAATTGATATATGCTTGGGGATTGTTTGCTCACACTTGTATTCAACCAAGAGAGCCATAGCGACACCTCAACTCTTATCTAGAGGAATCTTGAGAAGTTAGTTCAGAGCCCTTCACGGGGAATTCGGCTACACTCTTAGGTTACACTCGGTGTGTTTAGCTTAAGAATTTTTAGTTTGCATAAATAGTTTTAATTCCGCATTAATTCACCATTAGATTAGCTAGTCACCTATTCACGCCCTCTAGGTGATTTCAATTGGTATCAGAGTCTCGCGCTCTTGATTTGGGTCTAACAACCTTGAGTTAAAGATCCTCATTTTATAGCTAATCACAATATTTGTACACACACATGGATTTCATGTCACCTCCCACTTTTGACATTCTTAACATCCAAACTTGAAAAGTTAAGATGTCTTTGTACCTCAAACGCTTAGGTATTCATGTTTATCTTGCTACCATTAAGGATTCATATTTTAGTAATAGCAAGTATCTTGAGGCTAACTCAAATGCCATCCATGCATTAAAGAGTACCCTAATGATGAATACTTATCTAGGGTTGCTAATCTTGATTCGGCTTTTGTAGTTTAGAACACTATTGTCTCCCTTGACGAACAAGAGCAATACTATGCGGGGAGCGACTCGGATGTTGGAAGTGAGACTTCCAACGTATGCTATATGGTCCAAGGGGATAACCCGTTGAGGTAACCTCCGAATCCGAGCTTGATGAGAATATTGACATGCCTTATGAAGAGCTTGCTTCATTTTATCAACAACTTCTAGAAAAATATGACATGCTTAAAAGGGATAATAAGAAAATGAAAAATAAATTTGATTCCTTGTTAAAAAAAAGATTCTTTTCAAAATAAATTGGAAAATATTTCAAAAGAAAATGATGTCTTGAAAAAGGAGAATATTTCCTTATCTTCAAAATTAAATGATCTTTGTGAAGGAAATACTTCTTTGAAAAATAAGATTAATTTGGTGGAAAAAGAAAAAGAGTTTGCTTTAAATGAAAATAATTTTTTGAGAAGAAAAATTATTGAAAAAGAAAAGGAAAATATTTCTAAAAAGAAAAAGAATGTTGATGCTCATTCTCACCATGCTTTACATTCCACTATTGATCAAAATGAGATTATGTTTTTGAAAAATAGAATAGATTGTTTGAGCTCAACTTTGAGCAATTGTGCGTTTAACCATAAAAGATTGGAAATCTTGTTTCAAAAGAAACAAGCTCCACATGTTCATGCACATCACTCACGGCACACATATGCAAACTTTACACGTCATGATCATACTCATTCTCATGTGCATGCTAGAGTGTACAAATGTACACATTGCGGCCGCAAAGGCCATTTAGCAAAATTTTGCTATGATAAGATAAATTCTATTAATTTTGCTAATAAAAATATTTGGGTTCCGAATAATGCTAACCCCCGTGGACCCAAAAGAAAATGGGTACCAAAATCCCCACCTCTTGTGTTTGATGTAGGTGTGGGCTCACATGAAGTGAGAGACTTGGTGCCTTGGTGGTGGATGCATGAGCTTGATGGACACTACAAATTGATGCATCGCTATCAAGGAGTTTGGTGGGAAGGCCACCATGTTTTGGAGACTTAGAGTATGGTTCTTTGGTTTGGTAACTATCTCTAAACTCCTAGTTTATTTACATGCTTTTATATTATGATGATTTTTTGATGATTTTTTAGCATGTTTTAATTTTATGTTAAAATAATCATGTTTTGTATTTCATGAGGTAAATACTTGTTTAGATGTAATTTTTGTCAAAACTTGTGTATATACTTATACAACTAGTGAGCAACACTTGATTCATATATGTTTGCACTTCATTGCTCATTTGCGGTCACTACATGCACATGTATAGCCTAGTTTTGATGATTCTCTCATTTATACTTATTTTGCCAATCTTTGTGCATATTTTACTTCATGTATATGTAATCTTTGTCCAAAACTAATAAATATACATGTATATACTTGAGTCACTTGTTGGCCCAAAGGCCTTCCACCCTAGTTTTGATGATGATTAACTCATGTAGTTATGTTTACTAATAATCTTGTGTTGTTTAAGTTTCAGATCATTAACCAAGATATTAGTTGGTGATTAGCTTCAACAAGGAGTTTAGAAGCTTTTCATGGTGAATCCAGGGCTCAAGCATCAAGATCATACCTTGCCTAGCTCATGGATCACGGAGTTTGGACCAAGTCGCCTTGAGGATGAAGATCGTCAAGAAGACTTAGGTATCATAGAGTTTAGTGTGTTTAGATCCATTTATAAAGCTTAGTATAGTTGATATGCTCAAGTGCACAATACACACACGTTTCATGATTTGGATTTGGTTTTCATGAATAGTTTGATCAAAACAAGTTTAATTGATAGATGTATAGTTGTTTCATTCTATACATGCATGCTTAACTTTTAAACAAACTTATTTTGATATGTCTATTCATGAGTTTTTAGGAAAATCAGATTTCCTATTGAAAGATCAAGTTTGATAAAAATACATGTTTTGGTTTTTGGTAAAAATGATAAAACACAAAAATAGTTCACATTGATTGATATTTGAGCTAAACTTTTTACCACATGTTTATATATCAATGCAAAATGATAAAACTGTTTTGTGGATTTTTAGAAGACTTAAAAGATTTTTCAAAATATTTTTAAACTGATTTTCTGACCCAGATTTCTGTTCCAGGCTTCAACAGTCGACTAGTCAACTGACCTAGTCGACTTGGGATGAAGTCGGTCGACCGGGTCGGTCGACCGACGTGCACAGATATGTGCACGTTTGGCAGACACTGGGACGGTCGACCCGGGCGGTCGACCGGGTCTGAGAGCTCTGCTCTCTGTTTGTTTGGGTCGACCGTGCCGGTCGACCGGGTCTGCCCAACGGTCATATTTCAGACCGTTGGCGGTCGGCCGGGCCGGCCGACCGGCAGCCTGTCAGCTGCCAGATCAGCCTAACGGCTAGTTTTCTGATGGGGCTATAAATACCCCATCTCTTCATGTTTTTTAGTAAGATTTTTACAAGAGAAAAATTCCCAGTTTCCCTGAGTTTAAAACAAGTTTTTCAAAAAGAGTTTTTGGGCTTTAAACTTCCAATCTTATTGTTTTAGGTTTTTGGAAAAATCAAAGAAAAGAGAATTTGGGATATTTGTATTGGCTTTCATTCTCTATCTTTTACAAGAGTTTTCCCAAGCATTTTCTTTGAGTTTCTTGTTTTCCAAACACCTAGTTTTCACATTTAAGCTATCACCTATCCTATTCTATTAGGATCACTTGTTTTGTGGAAAAGAGAAAAAGAGAGATTGTTTGAGGTTGTGGAAACCTCCAAGTTGTAAACCCTCCTTATTTGTGTATCCCTCTTTGGTAGAGGTTGATCGGAGTGGTATTGGTTTGTAAACCCTCTTCGGTAGAGGTGTTTGTGGTTGTTGTATCGGCTACGGGCCTACCCCTCGGTTGTGAGGCGGTGTTTGAGAGAGGAGTTCGGTACTCTTTGTGTTGTAACAAATCCTCTTCGGTAGAGGTTCCCTCGGTGGGAGATAGTGGATTGGAAATCCTACACGGTGGTGTAGGCGGGGATGTAGAGCAAGGTGCTCGAACCTCAAAACATATCTTGTTGTTAGCGTTTGATCCACTTGTCTCTCAACTCTCTCTCTCATTTATTTTATGCAAAGCATCATTCATTATTCATATTATACATTGCTTGCATTGTGCCTTGCATAATTCATATTGCTATATCTTGTATATGCTTGGTTATTTGTGTGTGCCTCACTTATACTTAATCACAAGAGCTTCACATAGCACCTCAACCCATTCAAGGGGAATCAAGAGGAGTTAGTCCAGAGCCCTTCACGGGGAATTCGGCTACACTTGTTGGTTGTATTAAGTGTGTTGCAAAATTTGCATTAGCTTCCGCATTTAGCGCATTTAGTTCACTAGATTAGCACTTACACCTATTCACCCCCCTCTAGGCGTGTTTTTCAATTGGTATCAGAGCCAAGTGCTCTGATTTTGGGTCTAACAACCTAGAGTTAAAGATCCTCATTTTAGGCTAATCTATTGTTTGCATTTGCTTGTTTGCACACTCATATAGTTTATACCATGGACTTCAGGACCCCACCTAGTTTTGACCCTTCCAACATTGTTGTTTGGAAGACTAGGATGGCCATTTATCTACAAACCCTAGGTTATAAGGTTCATCTTGCCATTACCAAGGAATCCTACCTTAGTGATAGCAAGCATATAGGGGCCAATGCACTTGCCCTTGAGGCCATTAGAAGCACGCTACCTAAAGAATATCTTATGCATGTTTCTAATCTTGATTCCGCTCTTGCAGTTTGGAACAAGTTGACAACCACCACCACCTCCAAGCTTCAATTGCCAATTCAACAAGAGGAGGAGTCTAGTGGAGAATCCGATTCTCAAAGCTACATGGTCCAAGGAATGACTCCCTTGAGGTACAATCGGAAACTCAACTAGATAGTTTTGATGCTAGTTCTTCAAATGATTATGTTGATCCCCATGCTTTAAATGAAGAACTATCTATAGTTTGTGAAAAATTGATTGAAAAATATAACATTTTGAAAAAGAAAAGTCTAGACCTTAACAATGATAATAAAGATTTGTTTTCTAGACTTAATATGGTTTTGCAAGAGAAGATGGAGATTTCTAATGAAAGGGATTCATTGAGATCTCAATTGGAACTTGCACTTAAAGAAAATAAAATTTTAAAATCTAAAAATGATTGTGAATCAATTTTGAAGAAAAATGAAAATTTGTCTTCAAAAGTTGATTTTGTTTTAAAAGAGAATGTTGCTTTGAAAAATAAAATTATTTCTATTTCAAATGAGTTGAATGTTTGTTTAGATAAAAATATTGTTTTACAAAATAAAATTGATACACATGTTTGCCATGCTAGGGTAGTTTCACCTAGATCTCCCCTTGCATGCACTTCTTCTTCTAAGATTAATGATGATATTTATTTATTGAAGAAGAAAGTGGATTGTTTGGGCTCCACTATGAGCCAATGTGCCATGAACCACTCACGTTTGGAAACCTTGGTTCGAAAGAAACAAGTTCCATCCTTTATGCATGCACACCCTCCACGGCATACACATGCTTCTCACGGACACCATCATCACAAGTATGCTCATGTGTACACTTGTACACATTGTGAACATAAGGGCCACCTTGCTAAATTTTGCTATGATAGAATACATGTTTCAAATTTAGCAACTAATTTTGTTTGGGTTAGAGAAGGGACTAACCCCCATGGACCCAAAAGAGTATGGGTACCAAAGACCACCCCTCCTTTGTTTAATGTAGGTGTGGGCTCTCACATGACGTGAGAGTAGCGGTACCTTGGAGTGGATGCGTTCCGTACTTAAAGGAAATCAATTGGATGCATCACTTTCAAGGGAAGTTTGGTGGAGAGGACCACTTTGTTTTGGAGACAAGGAGAGTTGCTTCTTCGGTTTTAGTAACAATCCTTTACTCCTTATTTATTGTTTACATGCTTTTCATTCTTATCATTATTAGCATGTTTTGATGTTTTATAGCATGTTTCATTGTCTATGGATTAGTATGTAAATACCATGTTTATTAGATCCTTGACATACATGTATAGTATTTGAGACACACATGCTTATATGAACCCATACTTAGTGTTCTCACTTTTGTTTAAGCTATAATGTACATCATGAATCTAATACATGTGAATTCACATAGTAATCATGTCTTAGTTTTATCATGATGATTTTTATATTTATTTTTATGCTTCATGTCTTGATTACATGTTTAGATGTTAGTTTTCATCAAGACTAGTTATATACTTGTGCATATAGTGGGCCACAAATAAATCTATATATGTTTGGGCTTGATTGCTTATTTGAACCCATTAGATGTGCTAGTATAGTCTAGTTTTGATGATTCATGCATTTTAAACTTGTATTCCTATTTTTGGATTTGTTTTATGATTGTGTGTTTCACTTCATGTATATGTGTATTTTGCCAAACTTTAAGATATACATGTATACCCCTTGAGTCATTTGCCTTTCATGCAAATCTATATTTTTGGACTCGTTGTGTTTGGATATGTATGTATACTTTAGTTTGTATAAGACATACATATGCCTTGAAGATTAAATAAGTTTTTGATAATGTTCATGTTTTTTTTTCATGTTTCAAGGAATTTTGAACTTAATTGGAAATTTCATAATGCCATGTCACACATTACTTGTACACTCACCATTCTTTTTTAAAATATTTCTCATGAGTATGTTTTCATGAGCATGTATGGACTTTATTGAATTTTGAGTGTTTCTAAGTGCTATGTGATTTACATGTGTTTTATGAAAATTATTTTTAGTTTATTCCTTGCTTGAAGGATTTCGTACTAGTTAACAAAAATTTCCATTTTAACTAGTTCGTATTCTTCATTTTGATATGAGTTATACCATGCTTTTATTGTTATGTCAATTGGTATCATTGAACTCTTTCAATTGGTATCAATCTTGATTCCTTTTGTATACTCATATGTGTTTGTGTATGTATATTTTCAATTGGTATCATCTATTGGTGATTGGTACTCATTCTATTTCATACACATATACTTGTTTTATTTGTGCTATTATATTTCTATATCTTGAGCATAAATTTTGTCTATGCTAGAGCTTGAGCTTCAACTTCATTTCAATTGATTTAGTTTTCAATTGGTATCTTATTTCAAGCCTACGCATAGTTTTTGTTGGTATTTCATAAAGGGGGAGAAAATTCGATTTTCATATTTCAATTGGTATTTAGTTTTTCACTCTCTTGCTTTATGATAGAAAATAGTCATTTCAATTGTTTATATGACTTAAAAAGAAAAATACTATCTTTTGATATCAAGATGTCTTGTGTTTTAAATTGGTATCTAAAAATTTTGTTTAAAGAAAAATACAAAAGTTTTGATTTGTATTGATTATATGTAAGGAGAGCTTAACATCTCTTCCACATATAAATTCATGTTGAGTGTATCTTGTATTGAGGAGCTTAACATCTCTTCTTTATGTGGTACACGTGTGTAGGGGAGCTTCACATCTCCTCTTATGCATTACATAATGTGTGTTATGTGAATTAGGGCTTAACATCCCTCCTTCATGTAATGCATATGTGTAGGGAAGCTAACTTAGCGTCTTCCTCTTCATGAATGTATATAGCAATAACATTTATTGATCTTTGTTTATTTTCAATTGGTATCAAGATGCTTCATTGACATATTTTCAATTGATATCCTAATTGATTGTCACCCCTTATTGACCTTGTTTTTGTTTTAGACAAAAAGGGGGAGAACATTGTTTTTATTGTTTTGATTGACAAAAAGGGGGAGAAAGATTTTTACCCCTCATTTTATTGTTTTGATTGTTTACCCCTTTGTTGATGATTGACAAAAAGGGGGAGAAAGATTTTGAGTTTATGAATTTTATATATGCATATTTATGTTTTTGCATATATTAAGTTTAATATAGTTTAATGTTAATTGATCTCTAGAGCATGTTTTGTTTTGAATATTTCATTTGGTATCTAGAGTATCTTGTTTATGCATTGTCATTCATGCATATTTATGTTTATTTGTTTTATGCATGAGTTAAGGGGGAGCTTCTTTGAAGCTTAACTTTAATCCATGCATATATAACTCCATGAGTTTTGTCATCATCAAAAAGGGGGAGATTGTTGGCCCAAAGGCCTTCCACCCTAGTTTTGATGATGATTAACTCATGTAGTTATGTTTACTAATAATCTTGTGTTGTTTAAGTTTCAGATCATTAACCAAGATATTAGTTGGTGATTAGCTTCAACAAGGAGTTTAGAAGCTTTTCATGGTGAATCCAGGGCTCAAGCATCAAGATCATACCTTGCCTAGCTCATGGATCACGGAGTTTGGACCAAGTCGCCTTGAGGATGAAGATCGTCAAGAAGACTTAGGTATCATAGAGTTTAGTGTGTTTAGATCCATTTGTAAAGCTTAGTATAGTTGATATGCTCAAGTGCACAATACACACACGTTTCATGATTTGGATTTGGTTTTCATGAATAGTTTGATCAAAACAAGTTTAATTGATAGATGTATAGTTGTTTCATTCTATACATGCATGCTTAACTTTTAAACAAACTTATTTTGATATGTCTATTCATGAGTTTTTAGGAAAATCAGATTTCCTATTGAAAGATCAAGTTTGATAAAAATACATGTTTTGGTTTTTGGTAAAAATGATAAAACACAAAAATAGTTCACATTGATTGATATTTGAGCTAAACTTTTTACCACATGTTTATATATCAATGCAAAATGATAAAACTGTTTTGTGGATTTTTAGAAGACTTAAAAGATTTTTCAAAATATTTTTAAACTGATTTTCTGACCCAGATTTCTGTTCCAGGCTTCAACCAATCGACTAGTCAACTGACCTAGTCGACTTGGGATGAAGTCGGTCGACCGGGTCGGTCGACCGACGTGCACAGATATGTGCACGTTTGGCAGACACTGGGACGGTCGACCCGGGCGGTCAACCGGGTCTGAGAGCGCTGCTCTCTGTTTGTTTGGGTCGACCGTGCCGGTCGACCGGGTCTGCCCAACGGTCATATTTCAGACCGTTGGCGGTCGGCCGGGCCGGCCGACCGGCAGCCTGTCAGGCTGCCAGATCAGCCTAACGGCTAGTTTTCTGATGAGGCTATAAATACCCCATCTCTTCATGTTTTTTAGTAAGGCTTTTACAAGAGAAAAATTCTCAGTTTCCCTGAGTTTAAAACAAGTTTTTCAAAAAGAGTTTTTGGGCTTTAAACTTCCAATCTTATCGTTTTAGGTTTTTGGAAAAATCAAAGAAAAGAGAATTTGGGATATTTGTATTGGCTTTATTCTCTATCTTTTACAAGAGTTTTCCCAAGCATTTTCTTTGAGTTTCTTGTTTTCCAAACACCTAGTTTTCCACACTTGAGCTATCACCTATCATATTCTATTAGGATCACTTGTTTTGTGGAAAAGAGAAAAAGAGAGATTGTTTGAGGTTGTGGAAACCTCCAAGTTGTAAACCCTCCTTATTTGTGTATCCCTCTTTGGTAGAGGTTGATCGGAGTGGTATTGGTTTGTAAACTCTCTTCGGTAGAGGTGTTTGTGGTTGTTGTATCGGCTACGGGCCTACCCCTCGGTTGTGAGGCGGTGTTTGAGAGAGGAGTTCGGTACTCTTTGTGTTGTAACAAATCCTCTTCGGTAGATGTTCCCTCGGTGGGAGATAGTGGATTGGAAATCCTACACGGTGGTGTAGGCGGGGATGTAGAGCAAGGTGCTCGAACCTCGAAACATATCTTGTTGTTAGCGTTTGATCCACTTGTCTCTCAACTCTCTCTCTCATTTATTTTGTGCAAAGCATCATTCATTATTCATATTATACATTGCTTGTATTGTGCCTTGCATAATTCATATTGCTATATCTTGTATATGCTTGGTTATTTGTGTGTGCCTCACTTATACTTAACCACAAGAGCTTCACATAGCACCTCAACCCATTCAAGGGGAATCAAGAGGAGTTAGTCCAGAGCCCTTCACGGGGAATTCGGCTACACTTTTTGGTTGTATTAAGTGTGTTGCAAAATTTGCATTAGCTTCCGCATTTAGTGCATTTAGTTCACTAGATTAGCACTTACACCTATTCACCCCCCTCTAGGTGTGTTTTTCATCACTTGCCTTCATGCAAATACTATTATGGACTCTTTTTATGTTTGGGACATGTATGTATATTGTTAGTTTTGATAAACATACATATACCTTAAAGTTTAATTTTAAATAAAAAATTTTTTTATGATTTTCATATTTGTTTGATAAAATGATATTCATGTTTATTTTGAGCCTTATTGACTACTTTTATGAATATGCTATTCACATGATGATTGTACACTCACATTATTTCTTTATTTATTCATGACTTTATTTCATGAACATTTTGAGCTTTATAGATTTTCAGTGTCATCTTTTGTGTATTTAGTATGATTCATGAGATACACATGATTTGTTTTCATGTTTGAAGGATTTTTAACTAGTTTTTCAAAAATTACTTTTAACTAGTTATGTATTCTTCATTTGGTAGTGTTTTCAATCTATAAATATTTTCAAATGTATTTTTGAAAACTTCTACCCTTTAAGGGCGGATGGATGGGCGACCATACCTTGTATGCTCAAATTACATATCTTTTATCATGTGCATGAAAAGGGTGGATTATTATGAGTTATACACTTGTTTCTCATCATATTTTCAATTGGTATCACGATTGATATTTTTTTTGTATACTCATACTTTATTTTTTATATATGTATGCTTTAAATTTCAAATAATATCAATTTCTTTTGGTATTTTCATTTTCATACATATATATGATTTGATTGTGCTTGATTTACAAAATATTTACATGATTAAAGCACAAAGTTTGTTTATGCTAAGCTTGCATTAAATCTTGATTTCAATTGGTATCTCAATTGGTACTTTTATAAGCTTATGCATTATTTTCAATTGGCGTTTTTATTAGTATCAATATGTTTTACCTATTTGGTATTAAAATTTATCATATATTTCAATTGATATCAAAATATAAAATGTTTTCTTTCATTGGTATCAAAATGTACAAATGTTTCAATTTCAATTTGTATCACAAATTTCCAATTTCATATGGTATCAAAAATCTTGTGATATCTCAAATAGATTTGTTGATTTAAGAAAAACTCAAATTTGTATTATTTATTTATAATTGGTATCTTAAAATTTTATTTATGTACAAGTGGCATCTCAAAAATTGTTTTATTACTTTGAGTAATTATCAAAATTTACATTAAAAATGTTTTGATATGTATTGTCTATATGCAAGGGGAGCTTAACATCTCTTCTATATATAGATTCATGTTGAGTATATCTTATATTGAGGAGGTTGACATCTCTTCTTTATGTGATACACGTGTATAGGGAGAGCTTAACATCTCCGCTTATGCATTATATATTATGCGTTACGTGAGTTAGGGCTTGTTATCCCTTCTTCATGTAATGCATGTATGCAGGGAAGCTAACTTAGCGTCTTCCTTTTCATGAATGTATATCGCATATATATCCTTATGATTGATTTATTTTATTTTACCCCTTTGTTGATGATTGACAAAAAGAGGGAGAAAGATTTTGAGTTTATATATGCATACTTAAGTTTTTGCATATATTGAGTTTATGCATCTTGTGTTTTACAAGATGGGGAGAATGTTTTTGAAAGTTTAAACAAAAAGGGGGGAGAAGGTTTTGGGAAAAGGATTTTGGATGTTTGCATGTTTCTCTCACCTTGTTTATGTATATACATTTGTTTAGTTTTATGCTCTATTGGTTTATTGTTATGCATGAGTTAAGGGGGAGCTTCTATGAAGCTTGACTTTAATCCATGCATATATAACTCCATTAGTTTTGTCATCATCAAAAAGGGGGAGATTGTTGGCCCAAAGGCCCATCACTCTAGTTTTGATGATGATTAACTCATGTAGTTATAGTACTAATGATCTTGTTTTTATTTAGTCTCAGATTTATGATCAAGATCTTAGTAGATGTTTAGCTTCATCAAAGGATTTAAAGTCAAGTTTTGAAGCTTGCACGTGTTGATTCAAGAGCTTGTGCATCAAGACCACATCAAGTACTTAAGAGGAGTCTAGCTCATTGGATCATGGTTTGGACCAAGTCAAGAAGGAGAAGAAGATTTTCAAGAGAAGACTTTCAAGAGAAACTTGTGTCTAGGTTTGTTTTTAGTAAGATTTTGTTTTTAGATAAAATGTAAAGGATAGATTAGTTGGTGGATTTCTCAAGTATCATATACACTCACACACAAGATTTAGATATTTTTTCATAAAAGAGTTTTCGTTTTGAAAAAATACCGTTTTAGTTTTTAAGCCTCAAAATATAACTTGTATTTTTATCAAAACTTTATTTAGAGCTTAATGTCAAAAACATAGATATTTCATTATATATGTGTAGTGGATCATATCCATACACATTAAACTTCAAAAGTGTTTAAAATATCTTGTTTTTGTATTTAGAGAAGTTTTGAAAAAAATCGATTTGGAAAAATATAGATTTTTTTTAAGCCAAAATTTTCATAAATAAAAATAGTTCAAAATATTTGTAACATGTTTTGATTTTTACTCAAACATATTTGTATATTAAATTTTATTACTGAACTTATTTTTGTAGATTTTTAGAGAATTTATAGGATTTTATTGAAGTAAAAAGACCAAGTTTTTAAATCCCAAAACTATTTTTCTGGCCTTCTGTCGGTCGACTGGGCGGTCGACTGAGACAGAAGTCGGTCGACCGGGCGGTCGACCGACGTGCATAGGTTGGGCCGGTCGACCGCACGGTCGACCGCCGAGAGCTTCTGCTCTCTAAAAATGGCCCGGTCGACTGCTAGGTCATTTCCCAGTTGGCGATCGGCCAGCCGGTCGACCGACCTTCCCAACGGTCGAAAATTCGACCGTTAGCGGTCGACCGGTCGGTTGACTGTCAGCAGTCAGAACTGCTGAGTTGGCTTCCAACGGGCAGATTTTTGGAGCCTATAAAATGGGGCTCTCTTGGACTTTTTACATAAGATTTGAAGTGAATTTTCAAGCTAGGTTTTCATACATCTTTTAGTGTTTATCTCCACTTGTTTAGGAGCCAAAATTTCCATATCAAAAGGAGAGTTTATCAAGAGTGTTTTCAAAAGAGATTTCTTGAGTTTTTCACCACCAATTCAATCCTTGTTTTCTCACACATACTTGAGCTTTCTATTGCTAAATCCATCCTATAGGAGAGTTGTTGTGAGAGTTATTTTAGGTGATCAAAGTGTTGTGATCACCAAAGTGTTCTTTCTTGTATTTGAGGAGGCGGACTTGCAGGTTCGCGGTGTTTCGAATTCTAGTGAGAGCTCGTTGTAGAGGTGCGGCCTCGGCAAGCTAGTGTGCTTGTGTTGTGTTGTTCTTGCGTTAACAAGAGAGAGACTAGTGAGTCTAAAGGAGTTCTAGTGTGAACTCGCTTGTAGTTGTTGCGGCACCGAGTGATCCGGTGGGATCGTTTTTAGTGGAAATCCTTCATAGTGTTGAAGGCGGGGACGTAAAGCAAGGGTACTCATTGCTCCATCTCTCACTTGTATTTATATCTTGCATACTTTCATTACTTATCTCCTTACTTACTTGATATAATTGAGCTTAAATTGATATATGCTTGGGGATTATTTGCTCACACTTGTATTCAACTAAGAGAGCCATAGAGGCACCTCAACTCTTATCTAGAGGAATCTTGAGGAGTTAGTCCAGAGCCCTTCACGGGTAATTCGGTTACACTCTTAGGTTATACCTTGTGTGTTTAGCTTAAGAATTTTTAGTTTGCATAAATAGTTTTAATTCCGCATTAATTCACCATTAGATTAGCTAGTCACCTATTCACCCCCTCTAGGTGATTTCAATTGGTATCAGAGCCTCGCGCTCTTGATTTGGGTCTAACAACCTTGAGTTAAAGATCCTCATTTTATAGCTAATCACAATATTTGTACACACACATGGATTTCATGTCACCTCCCACTTTTGACATTCTTAACATCTAAACTTGGAAAGTTAAGATGTCTTTGTACCTCAAAGGCCTAGGTATTCATGTTTATCTTGCTACCATTAAGGATTCATACTTTAGTAATAGCAAGTATCTTGAGGCTAACTCAAAAACCATCCATGCATTAAAGAGTACCCTAAATGATGAATACTTATCTAGGGTTGCTAATCTTGATTCGGCTTTTGTAATTTGGAACACTATTGTCTCCCTTGGCGAACAAGAGAAATACTATGCGGGGAGCGACTCGGATGTTGGAAGTGAGACTTCCAACGTTTGCTATATGGTCCAAGGAGATAACCTCTTGAGGTAACCTCCGAATCCGAGCTTGATGTGAATGTTGACATGCCTTATGAAGAGTTTGCTTCATTTTGTCAACAACTTTTAGAAAAATATGACATGCTTAAAAGAGATAATAAGAAAATGCAAAATAAATTTGATTCCTTGTTAAAAGAAAAAGATTCTTTTCAAAATAAATTGAAAAACATTTCAAAAGAAAATGATTTCTTGAAAAAGGAGAATATTTTCTTATCTCCAAAATTAAATGATCTTTGTGAAGGAAATACTTCTTTGAAAAATAAGAATAATTTGGTGAAAAAAGAAAAAGAGTTTGCTTTAAATGAAAATAATTCTTTGAGAAGAAAAATTATTGAAAAAGAAAAATAAAATGTTTCTAAAAAGAAAAAGAATGTTGATGCTCATTCTCACCATGCTTTACATTCCACTATTGATCAAAATGAGATTAAGTTTTTGAAAAATAGAATAGATTATTTGAGCTCAACTTTGAGCAATTGTGCATTTAACCATAAAAGATTGGAAACCTTGTTTCAAAAGAAACAAGCTCCACATATTCATGCACATCACCCACGGCACACATATGCACACTTTACACGTCATGATCATACTCATTCTCATGTACATACTAGAGTTTACAAATGTACACATTGCGACCGCAAAGGCCATTTAGCAAAATTTTGTTATGATAAGATAAATTCTATTAATTTTGCTAATAAAAATGTTTGGGTTCCAAATAATGCTAACCCCCGTGGACCCAAAAGAAAATGATACCAAAATTCTCACCTCTTGTGTTTGACGTGGGTGTGGGCTCTCACATGATGTGAGAGACTTGGTGCCTTGGTGGTGGATGCATGAGCTTGATGGACACTACAAATTGATTCATCGCTATCAAGGAGTTTGGTGGGAAGGCCACCATGTTTTGGAGACTTAGAGTATGGTTCTTTGGTTTGGTAACTATCTCTAAACTCCTAGTTTATTTACATGCTTTTATATTATGATGATTTTTTTAATGATTTTTTAGCATGTTTTAGTTTTATGTTAAAATAATCATGTTTTGTATTTCATGAGGTAAATACTTGTTTAGATGTAATTTTTGTCAAAACTTGTGTATATACTTATACAACTAGTGAGCAACATTTGATTCATATATGTTTGCACTTCATTGCTCATTTGCGGTCACTATATGCACATGTATAGCCTAGTTTTGATGATTCTCTCATTTATACTTATTTTGCCTATCTTTGTGCATATTTTACTTCATGTATATGTAATCTTTGTCCAAAACTAATAAATATACATGTATATACTTGAGTCACTTGCCTTCGTGCAAATACTATTATGGACTATTTTTATGTTTCGGATATGTATGTATATTGTTAGTTTTAATAAATCATACATATACTTTGAAGTTTAATTTTAAATGAAAAATAAATTTTTATGATTTTCATATTTGTGTGATAAAATGATATTCATGTTTGTTTTGAGCCTCATTGACTATTTTCATGAATATGCTATTCACATCATGATTGGACATTCACATTATTTCTTTATTTATTCATGACTTTGTTTCATGAACACTTTTGAGCTTTATAGATTTCGAGTGTCATCTTTTGTGTATTTAGTATGATTCATGAGATACACATGATTTGTTTCATGTTTAAAGGATCTTTAACTAGTTTTTCAAAAATTACTTTTTACTAGTTATGTATTCTTTATTTGGTAGTGTTTTCAATCTATAAATATTTTCAAATGTATTTTTAAAAACTTTTACCCTTTAAGGGCGGATGGATGGGCGACCATGCCTTGTATGCTCAAATTACATATCTTTTATCATGTGCATAAAAAGGGTGGATTATTATGAGTTATACACTTATTTCTCATCATATTTTTAATTGGTATCACGATTGATATTTTTTTGTATACTCATACTTTGTTTTCTATATATGTATGCTTTAAATTTCAAATAATATCAATTTCTTTTGGTATTTTCATTTTCATACATATATATGATTTGATTGTGCTTGATTTACAAAATATTTACATGATTAAAGCACAAAGTTTATTTATGCTAAGCTTGCATTAAATCTTCATTTGAATTGGTATCTCAATTGGTACTTTTATAAGCTTATGTATTATTTTCAATTGGTATTTTTATTGGTATTAATATGTTTTACCTATTTGGTATCAAAATTTATCATATATTTCAATTGATATCAAAATATAAAATGTTTTCTTTCATTGGTATCAAAATGTACAAATGTTTCAATTTCAATTGGTATCACAAATTTCTAATTTCATATGGTATCAAAAATCTTGTGATATCTCAAATTGATTTGTTAATTTAAGAAAAACTCAAAATTTGTATTGTTTATTTATAATTGGTATCTTAAAATTTTGTTTATGTACAAATGGCATCTCAAAATTTGTTTTATTACTTTGAGTAAGTATCAAATTTTGCATTAAAAATGTTTTGATATGTATTGTCTATATGCAAAGGGAGCTTAACATCTCCTCTATATATAGATTCATGTTGAGTGTATCTTATATTGAGGAGGTTGACATCTCTTCTTTATGTGATACACGTGTGTAGGGGGAGCTTAACATCTCCACTTATGCATTGTATATTATGCGTTATGTGAGTTAGGGTTTGTCATCCCTTCTTCATGTAATGCATGTATGCAGGAAGCTAACTTAGCGTCTTCCTCTTCATGAATGTAAATCGCATATATATTTTTATGATTGATTTGTTTTATTTTACCCCTTTATTGATGATTGACAAAAAAGGGGAGAAAGATTTTGAGTTTATTTATGCATATTTGAGTTTTTGCATATATTGAGTTTATGCATCTTGTGTTTTACAAGATGGGGAGAATGTTTTTAAAAGTTTAGGAGAAGGTTTTTGGGAAAAGGATTTTGGATGTTTGCATGTTTCTCTCACCTTGTTTTTGCATATACATTTGTTTAGTTTTTTGCTCTTCATTACAATATCTATTGGTTTATTGTTATGCATGAGTTAAGGGGAGCTTCTATGAAGCTTGACTTTAATCCATGCATATATAACTCCATGAGTTTTGTCATCATCAAAAAGGGGGAGACTGTTGGCCCAAAGGCCTATCACTCTAGTTTTGATGATGATTAACTTATGCAGTTATAGTACTAATGATCTTGTGTTTATTTAGTCTCAGATTTGTGATCAAGATCTTATTAGGTGTTTAACTTCATCAAAGGATTTAAAGTCAAGTTTTGAAGCTAGCACG
The DNA here is from genome assembly GCA_038442645.1 of Agave tequilana. NCBI lineage: Eukaryota > Viridiplantae > Streptophyta > Magnoliopsida > Asparagales > Asparagaceae > Agave > Agave tequilana. The sequence goes on along the minus strand of JAVJIF010000712.1, from coordinate 74,040 downwards.
TGTTGATTTAAGAGCTTGTGCATCAAGACCACATCAAGTACTCAAGAGAAGTGTAGCTCATTGGATCATAGTTTGGACTAAGTCAAGAAGGAGGAGAAGATTTTCAAGATAAGACCTTCAAGAGAAGACTTGTGTAGGTCTATTTTTAGTAAGATTTTGTTTTTAGATAAAATGTAAAGAATAGATTAGTTGGTGGATTTCTCAAGTATCATATACACTCACACACAAGATTTAGATGTGTTTTCATAAAAGAGTTTTCGTTTTGAAAAAAATACCGTTTTGGTTTTTAAGCCTCAAAATATAACATGTATTTTTATCAAAACTTTATTTAGAGCTTAATGTCAAAAACATAGATATTTTATTATATATGTGTAGTGGATCATATCCATACACACTAAGCTTCAAAAGTGTTTAAAATATCTTGTTTTTGTATTTGGAAAAGTTTTGAAAAAATCGATTTGGAAAAATACAGATTTTGTTTTAAGTCAAAATTTTCATAACACAAAAATAGTTCAAAATGTTTGTAACATGTTTTGATTTTTACTCAAACATGTTTGTATATTAAATTTTATTACTGAACTTATTTTTATAAATTTTTAGAGAATTTATGAGATTTTATTGAAGTAATAAAGACCAAGTTTTTAAATCCCCAAAACTATTTTTCTGACCTTCTGCCGGTCGACCGCACGTTCGACCGAGATAGAGGTCGGTCGACCGGACGGTTGACCGATGTGCACAAAACGTGCACAGGTTGGGCCGATCGACCGCACGGTCAACCGCCAGAGAGCTTCTGCTCTCTAGAAATGGCCCGGTCGACCGGGCAGTCGACCGCTAGGTCATTGCCCAGTTGGCGGTCGACCGGCCGGTCGACCGACCTTCCTAACGGTCAAAAATCTGACCGTTGGCGGTCTACCGGGCGGTCGACCGTCAGCAGTCAGAACTGCTGAGTTGGCTTCCAACGGGCAGATTTTTGGAGCCTATAAAAGAGGCTCCCTTGGACTGTTTTATAAGATTTGAAGTGAATTTTCAAGCTAGGTTTTCATACATCTTTTAGTGTTTATCTCCACTTGTTTAGGAACCAAAATTTCCATATCAAAAGGAGAGTTTATCAACAGTGTTTTCAAAAGAAATTTCTTGAGATTTTCACCACCAATTCAATCCTTGTTTTCTCACACATACTTGAGCTTTCCATTGCTAAATCCATCCTATAGGAGAGTTGTTGTGAGAGTTATTTTAGGTGATCAAAGTGTTGTGATCACCAAAGTGTTCTTTTTTGTATTTGAGGAGGTGGACTTGCGGGTTCGCGGTGTTTCGAGTTCTAGTGAGAGCTCGTTGTAGAGGTGCGGCCTCGGCAAGCTAGTGTGCTTGCGGTGTGTTGTTCTTGCGGGAACAAGAGAGGGACTAGTGAGTCTAAATGATTTTTAGTGTAAACTCGCTTGTAGGTGTTGTGGCACCGAGTGATCCGGTGGGATCGTTTTTAGTGAAAATCCTTCATAGTGTTGAAGGCGGGGACGTAGAGCAAGGGTGCTCGAATCTCGAAACAAATCTCCCGTGTTTGCGATTGCTTTCTCTATCTCTCACTTGTATTTATATCTTGTATGCTTACATTGCTTATCTCCTTACTTGCTTGATATAATTGAGTTTAAATTGATATATGCTTGGGGATTGTTTGCTCACACTTGTATTCAACCAAGAGAGCCATAGCGGCACCTCAACTCTTATCTAGAGGAATCTTGAGGAGTTAGTTCAGAGCCCTTCACGGGAAATTCGGCTACACTCTTAGGTTATACTTGGTGTGTTTAGCTTAAGAATTTTTAGTTTGCATAAATAGTTTTAATTCCGCATTAATTCACCATTAGATTTGCTAGTCACCTATTCACCCCCTAGGTGATTTCTAGTAGATATATTCTCGAGGTTTGGTCTCCTTGACCAACATCCCTGCCTCTGCCCTCTTGGAGGATTCTAACTTTCACTATATCACTTGAACGAATACAATCGCCGGATCCCACATGCCCACAAAGTCGCAACTCCTCTATCCTCTTTCTCAAGAGGATCAACTCAATGAAATACAAGAAAATGGTGATCTCCCATAAGATCACAAATCCTCAATACACAATACTATAATCTAATTTAGTGAGGAAACTCGGAGATTTTGTGAATAGTAAACTTAAAGAATTTAGAGTGGAAGCACAAAAACTGTTGAAAACTTTTGAATCTTTTAAACTTTTTGATTTTCTCTTTCAAAAACTGATTGAACGCCTACCTATAGTGTTTCTATTTATAAGGATACTAAAAGTAGCTGTTCTATACACGAAATAGTTATTTAGAACAGTCCAAACCAAGATAAACCCAGAAAATAGTTATTAAAGGCATTCTGGTACTTTGGCGGCTGACAGCTTGGGCTAGAATTATAGCCATTGTTGTCAGTCGACTGGGTGATCAACAGACCTGAGGTCAGAGTTCTTTTGAACTATGATTGGTCATCGACCAGCTAGAGCCAGGAAATAAAGGTACTGAAGCAGCGGTCGATCGGGCTTAGGGCTGATGCATTGTGCACACTAGTGCGGTCGACCCACAGAGCTATCTGCTCTGTTAGCGATCAACCGTGAGGTCGACCGGCTTAAGCCCAAAACATTTAATTTAAATGTTTTTAAATTCTTTTCGTTTCTTTTGGTGAAGTCTTAAAGCTATGTATATATGTATATATATACAATTTCTTATCTTGTATAAATAAGCTATTTTATAGCGAAAATTCTTGTATATAAAATAAACACTTGTATACTAATTTTCAAAACCATTGCAAGATATATATTATTTTAGAAAACTTAAATGGAAAAATTCTTTTTGAGTGTGTGTATCTCTAAGAATTCCAACATCTAAAATAGATTTTGACAAACTAAGATCTTATATTTATCAAGTATAAGATAAAAATACAAGTCTTCTTCTTTGTGGTGCTTCTTCGCATCCAAAATCGATTCTTTGCTCTTGACTTCTCTACTTGAATCTACCTTAGAATCTTTGATTTTTCTTGATTTGCTTCAATTCACTCAATTGGTGGTTGAAGCTAAATCTAGATTCTTGAGAACCTATAGAACTCAAAAACACGTAAACAAAACTGTTAGTACTAACTATATGAATTTTGGGATCATAAAAAACAAATAGAGTGATAGTACTATTGGGTCAAAAAAGTACATCTATTATCCTAATCTTATCAAGATCTTTTTTGCAATTTTGACCACCAAACACAATACGTTGTTCAATCATGTCAGTGTTATTGATATTCACATGTCTTGTGAAGAATTCACATCTTTCCTGAATATATCCACTGAAGGATTTTATTTGATTTTCGAATCCTTCAAATTTTTTAGGACTATCCTGAGTCTGTCTCTCAGCTAATCCACAATGACCCAAATCCCGTCTTGACATTTGATGAGAACATTTTCTAATTGCTCATAAGTGTCAAGTGATTGAAAAGACCGTAATGCAAAATTCTTTGCAAATCGGGAGAATTTCATCGTACAAGATGTTGCACATCACTTCTTATCATTTGCATTCTTAAGTCCCTTCTTCATAGATGGTTTTTGATCAAATGACTTCTCCATCTGTTGCCTCGTAGAGTTTAGCCTTTGGAATGTTATTGACTCAACTTTTTTGGACAGGAAATGAACAGTAACTGAATATTATTGACATTTTTATGTGCCTTGTGTTGGTGAGTTTGTGCCTTTGTTTTTGAAAAACACCTAGAGGGGGGGGTGAATAGGTGTAAGTGCTAATCTAGAAACTAAATGCTCTAAATGCGGAAGCTAATGCAAATTTTGCAACACACTTAATACAACACACAAGTGTAGCCAAATTCCCCGTGAAGGGCTCTGAACTAACTCCTCTTGATTCCCCTAGATATGGGTTGAGGTGCTATGTGAAGCTCTTGTGGTTAAGTATAAGTGAGGCACACACAAACAACCAAGCATATAAGAGATATAGCAATATGAAATATGCAAGGTACAAATGCAAGCAAGCAATATGAATGTACTAATTGAAGATGCTTTGCTAAAATAAAAGAGAGTAAGAGTTAGAGAAAAAATGGATCAAACGCAAAGGCAAAGATATGTTTCGAGGTTCGAGCACCTTGCTCTACATCCCCGCCTTCACCACCGTGAAGGATTTCTAATCCACTATAGGAGTACCAAACTCCTCTCTCAACCTTACAATGCCACCGAGGCAATACAACCACAATCCACCTCTACCGAAGAGGGATAAGGCCCGTAGCCAACAACAAACACAATCACCTCTACCGAAGAGGGATCCAAACCACCAAGCTCCACCTCACACAAGAGGGAGCAAACACCAACCCAATACAACAACCTCAACCTCTACCAAAGAGGGAGCAACACAAGAAATCAAGGGTTTACAACAAGTGGTAAGTCTCAACCACAAACCTCTTTCCTTTTTCCACAAAACAAAGATCCTAATAGATTAGGATAGAAGATATAGCTTAAGTGTGGAAAACAAGTGTTTTGATCAAAGAAAAACTCTTAGGAAAATACCAAATAGATATGGAAATGAAGAACAATAAACTAGTTTCCCAAAAACCTATTTTCTTTGAAAATAACAAAACACTTAAAAACAAAAAGATGAATCTTTTTAGCACTTTAAACTCTTTTGAAAACTTATTTTTAAAACCAGAGAATGGGGGGAAATCAGCTCTAAAAATCTTGGCCAAAACCCTAGAGAAATGGGGTTTATATAGGCCAAACCAGAAACTAGCGTTAGGCTGATCTGTCAATCTGACAGACCTTCGGTCGACCGCCAACAGTCAAAAATCCGACCGTTGGAGCAAACCGGTCGACCGCCCGGCCGACCGAAATAAACAGAGAGCACTGCTCTCAGTTACGGTCGACCGCCCGGTCGGCCGTCCCACTGCGTGTCAGACGTGCACGGCTCTGTGCACGTCGGTCGACCGTACGGGTCGACCGGCCCATGGTTCGGTCGATCGCTCGGTCGACCGGCCTGGCCTGACAGACAGGTCTGGGTCAAAATCTGGGTTAAAACATATTTTGAAAATTCTTTTAATAACTTATAAAAATCCCAAAAATGTTTTTACCATATTGCATTGATATATAAACATGTGATAAACATTTCTACTCTAAGGGTCTGTTTGGTTGTCGTAATTGGCCGTAATTCGTAAGTTATAATTAGTAAAGTCTTTTACATCTGTAAATGAGTTACATGCATGTAAGCTTTATAGTGTTTGGTTGGTAATATAAAGTTGTAAGTGGAAAAGTGTATTGTACTTTACGGTGTTTGGTTGTCGTAATGTGTAACTCGTAAGTGAAAAAGTTGATCACAAAATTAACTATTTGGTGATTTTAAAAGTTTTAATATTGCAAATAAATATTAAAAATGCTAAATATTAAAAAAATTTAATATTAACATAAAAAAATAATACAAATTTGCATGACCACAAAATTAACTGTAACTGGGCTGTAAGTGAGTGGTAATTGAGTTGCAAGTGAGGGGTAATTGGGTTGTGTAAGTCTTTTACGAATTACGGTCCAAACAAACGCCGTAGTTATAACTGGGTTGTACGAATTACGGACTTTTATGCGAAACAAACGGCCCCAAATATCAAGCATATGAAACCATTTTTGTTTCTTAACATTTTTACCAAAAATCAAAACATGTATTTTATCAAACTTGGATTTTTCAATACATGAATAGGAAAGTCAAAATAAGTTTGTCTAGGAAGTTAAAAGCATGTATGTATATCTAGAACATATCTAATATGAATAAAAACTATTTAAACTTGTTTTGATCAAACAATTCATGAAAACCAAAACTAAAACATAAAACATGTGTGTTGTGTGCACTTGAGCATATCAACTATACTAAACTTTACAAATGGATCTAAACACACTATCTAAACTAGGATACTTAAGTCTTCTTGACGATCTTCCATCTTCAAGTCGACTTGCTCCCAAACCGTGATCCACCAAGTGCAAAGGAATGATCTTTAAGTTTTGGCACCGGAATCACCATGAAAAGCTTCTAAACTCCTTGTTGAAGCTAATCACCAACTAATATCTTGCTAAAGGATCTGAAACTTAAAATTACAAGATTATTAGTAAACATAACTACATGAGTTAATCATCATCAAAACTAGAGTGGAAGGCCTTTGGGCCAACAATCTCCCCCTTTTTGATGATGACAAAACTCATGGAGTTATATATGCATGGATTAAAGTTAAGCTTCAAAGAAGCTCCCCCTTAACTCATGCATAAGCAAATAAATAATAAATATGCAATGAATGGCAATGCATTATATCATGCATGAAAACAATATATCAACAAAACATGTTCTAGGCTCTAGATACCAATGAAATATTCACAATAAACATGTTCTTATACCAATTTAAACTTTCAAAACAGAACATGCTCTAGATACCAATTAAAATCATAATATATGCAAAAACATAAGCATGCATATAAACTCAAAATCTTTCTCCCCCTTTTTGTCAATCATCAACAAAGGGGTAAAAACAAAATCAAAATATAAACAAATTCTTCTATCAACAAAACATGATCTAGACACCAATGAAATGTGAAAGGTGCTCTAGATACCAATTTAAATGAATAAAACTTTTCCCTTTTTTTTTTAAATAAATGCTTACAAAGACATGCATATAAATCCAAATCCTTCTCCCCTTTTTGTTCTATTCAAGGAGATAACAAAGGGTTAGAAAATTGTTCTCCCCCTTTTTTTGTCTAAAACACAAATGATGTAAATAAGGGGTAAATAACAAATCATAAGATGTACGCTCAATTAAGATACCAAATGAAACATATATGTCAATGAAGTACATCTTGATACCAATTGAAAGAGTTCAATGATACCAATTGAAATAACACAATAAGCATGGTATAACTCATATCACAACGAAGAATACGAACTAGTTAAAATGGAAAGTTTTGTTAACTAGTACGAAATCCTTCAAGCAAGGAATAAACAAAATAGTTTTTCATAAAACATGAAATCCACATGATAATCAACACTCTAATTCAATTAAGCATAAATATGACTCATGAAAACAAAACATGAGCAAAATATAAATATGAGTGTATAAATAAAATGTGTAGATCATAATCATGAAAATATTCAATTAAGCTCAATTATTCCTTTAAACAAGAAAACATGAAAAAACATTAAAACTACTTAATCTTCAAGGCATATGTATGTCTAATACAAACTAAAGTATATATACATATCCAAAACATAATGAGTCCACAAAGATATATGCATGAAGGCACATGGCTCAAAAAGATGTATATGTATATGAATAGTTTGAACTAGATGGACATATACATGAAGTCAAACATAAATACATGAAACATGAAAAACTAAATTTTCATTAAAAACAAATTTCATTTCAAGGTATATGTATGATCTGTCAACACAAGAAGTATACATACATATCCCTAAACACAATTGAGTCCATAAATATAGATTTGCATGAAAGGCAAATGACTCAAAGGATATACATGTATATCTTAAAGTTTGGCAAAATGCACATATGCATGAAATGAAACACACAATCATAAAACACATCCAAAAATAGGAATACAAGTTTAAAATGCATGAATCATCAAAACTAGACTATACTAACACATCTAATGGGTACAAACAAGCATTCAAGCACAAACATATATAGATCTATTTGTTACCCACTATATGCATAAGTATATATCCTACTCTTAATGAAAACTAACATCTAAACAAATATTCAAATCATGAAGCATTAAACAAAACGTAATAAAAATCATCATGATAAATCTTAAACATGATTATTAAGAGAATTCACATGTTTATTAAACCTATGATAAACATGATAGCTAAATGTAGGCTGTCTAAAAATCATTAAAGACAAGTCGTCAAAAGCAGAGTCCCAAACTCCAGACGCAGGGCTAGTCTCAGCCAGCTCAGCCGCACCAAGGCGCGAGGGTCGAAAACCGCGTCTCAGCAGCGCCAAGGCGCGAGGGTCGAACCCGCGTCTCAGCCGCGCCAAGGCGCGAGGGTTGAAACCCGCGTCTCAGCCGCCCCAAGGCGCGAGGGTCGAAACCCGCGTCTCAGCAGCCCCAAGGCGCGAGGGTCGAAACCCGCGTCTCAACAGCTCCAAGGCGCGTGGGTCGAAACCCGCACCTCAGTTGTAACCGTCCCAGTTTCGGGGCCAATCACGGCCCACATAACGGGGAAAGTTAACCCCCATTATGGAGTGTTTTTAGGAGGCACGTACGCTCCTGAAACCTCTATAAATAGCCCTGTTGCTATGAAGAAGGGGTCAGATTTTCGGAGAGAAGAACTCTAAGAGAAAAAGAGCTTGACTTTAGAGCTTCCAAAGAGAAGGAAAGAGAGTCCAACCCTTCAAACAACTTGCTGCGTACAAGTTAGTCTTTGCTGCCTACAATCTCTTTGAGATTTCTGGCCGACAGAGCTGCGTTACTCCGTCCGCCATCCGAAGAGAAAATCCCCAAAAGTTTTCGACGTTCACCCGGTCAACGGAAAACAAGATTCACTTTCCATTGCCACCTGAAGAACCCAGCACTAAAAAAAGGGGGGTCTAAGACTCAGCATCTCCCCTTCCTTGTAGTCGGAGTATAAGTTTGTTGTAACCTTTCAATTGATTCAAGGAAATCTTACACCGAACGTCTCTTCTCCGTACCAAACAAGAGACGGCGACTCCGCTGGGGACCTCATTTGTTACTGACGAACAAATCGTGGCGCAAGGTGACGTCCTCTATAAGGGGAAGATGGTCGAATCGCTTGTCGTTGAGTTCGACCAGGCAAAGTATGAAGAATTTCTCTCTTCCGGCTCCAAGAGCCCAAAGACCCGCGTCTGTTGCAGGGTCTCTATGGGGAATTGCCCCGAAACCCGCTCTGAGACTTTCTCAGGCGCGGCTGCCGTGAAGGGTGTCGCGGCCAACTGTGCCAAGCGTGACACACGCGCCAACGTCTCTCAGGAGACCCGGTGGCCTCAGGCGCAGCTGCTGTAAAGGATGTCGCGGCCAACCGCGCCATACGAGACACACGCGCCAACATCTCTCAAGAGACCCGCGTGGTCAGCCTTCCTGGTGTCCAATCAGTCCTCCCTCTTCCTCAGCATCAGGTCGACGTAGGTTTCTCTCCACCTCCACGACGCAACCGAAACGCTGAGCGCCGACAGAGGAGGCGTGCGCGTCAGCTGCAAGTTGGAACTTCTGATCGTCCAACTGAGGCAGGTCACAAGGTTCAAACTGGCGTCTCAGTTGCGCCGTATCCAGCACGCGAAGTCCGCGTTTGGCGGCCCAATGCGAGACTCCCCAAGTTAGCTCCTCTGAAGCCCCACTCCCCATACGCCAAGGCAAAACTCACGCACCTTGCCAAGTGCAGGAAGCACGCGCCTCTAGGCATGGGGCCCCGCCGCCCTATATCTCTCAAGCGTCTCTGCCCCGGTGCAATAATCAGCCACGCGATAGTCGCGTCTCTTCTCAGCAGAGACGCCAGACGCGCGTCCTGAAGACGCGACGCGAGAGCTGCGTTCATGCACTGTAGGGGCCCGGAAGGAGATTTTTAGGGTGGGAAGGATCGGGGTGTAAAATATTTTCTTGAATCAGTTGAAACAATTACAACCAGACTTTCCTTTCTTTCCGGTTACAAGGGAGGGAGGATGTTGAATCTTGAATCCCCCCTTTGTTTAATGCTGGGTTCTTCGTGTGGCGGTGGAGAGTGAATCTTGTTCTCCGTTGACCGGATGACTGTTTGGACCGTCGGGGATCTTCTCTTCGGTCGGTAGAGAGAGTAACTCGGCTCTGTCTACCAAAACTCTAGAAGAGGAGCTAGGCCAAGAGCAGCTAGTACGCAGTAAGCTTGCTGAAGAGTCTTCTCTCCTTCTCTGTCGACGATGCCTTCGTCCGGTGATCGTGCGTGTCTCTCTCTACGCGTGTTGGATGCGTATGCCTGTATGTAGGTACGTCTCTCCCTGTGTGTTTGTGTGTTGATGCCAACAGGGCTATTTATAGAGGTCCCTGGGGATGAACGTGCCCCCTGAAAACGCTCCACAATGAGGGGCCACTTCCTGCTACATGTGCGGTGACTGGCCCCTTATTTCGGGTAGTTGCAACCGAGACGCGGGCGTCGAGCCAACGCGTCCTGATGCTGAGACGCGGGTGTCGAGTCAACGCGCCTTGATCCTGAGACGCGGGCATTGAGCCAGCGCGTCTTGATCCTGAGACGCGGGCGTTGAGCCAGCGCGTCCTGATGCTGAGACGCGGGTGTCGAGCCAACGCGTCCTGATGCTGAGACGCGGGTGTCGAGCCAACGCGTCCTGATGCTGAGACGCGGGCGTTGAGCCAACGCGTCCTGATGCTGAGACGCGGGTGTCGAGCCAACGCGTCCTGATGCTGAGACGCGGGTGTCGAGCCCACGCGTCCTGATGCTGAGACGCGGGTGTCGAGCCAACGCGTCTTGAGCTTGGATCTCTGCTTTTAAAGGCTTGTCTGTTTTTTAGAGTGAATCTTGTTCTCCGTTGACCGGATGACTGTTTGGACCGTCGGGGATCTTCTCTTCGGTCGGTAGAGAGAGTAACTCGGCTCTGTCTACCAAAACTCTAGAAGAGGAGCTAGGCCAAGAGCAGCTAGTACGCAGTAAGCTTGCTGAAGAGTCTTCTCTCCTTCTCTGTCGACGATGCCTTCGTCCGGTGATCGTGCATGTATCTCTCTACGCGTGTTGGATGCGTATGCCTGTATGTAGGTACGTCTCTCCCTGTGTGTCTGTGTGTTGATGCTAACAGGGCTATTTATAGAGGTCCCTGGGGATGAACGTGCCCCCTGAAAACGCTCCACAATGAGGGGCCACTTCCCGCTACATGTGCGGTGACTGGCCCCTTATTTCGGGTAGTTGCAACCGAGACGCGGGCGTCGAGCCAACGCGTCCTGATGCTGAGACGCGGGTGTCGAGTCAGCGCGCCTTGATCCTGAGACGCGGGCGTTGAGCCAGCGCGTCTTGATCCTGAGACGCGGGCGTTGAGCCAACGCGTCCTGATGCTGAGACGCGGGTGTCGAGCCAACGCGTCCTGATGCTGAGACGCGGGCGTCGAGCCAACGCGTCCTGATGCTGAGACGCGGGTGTCGAGCCAACGAGTCCTGATGCTGAGACGCGGGTGTCGAGCCCACGCGTCCTGATGCTGAGACGCGGGTGTCGAGCCAACGCGTCTTGAGCTTGGATCTCTGCTTTTAAAGGCTTGTCTGTTTTTTAGACAGCCTACAGAACCCCCTCCAAAGTTTTCGATATTCCGCAGTTAAATGGGACGGATTTCGGAATATTTTGGATTTTAGCCGCGTTCGCCTTTATGACTGGACTATTAATGCTCCGGGTTTGATCTTATCTGGAGTTGGTCTTTGTGAGTGTACTGTTGAACTCTTTGAAGCCATCAGAGTTGATCGTGTTGAGTGTCTAGATACACAGTCTAAACCTCCCCGATTGCTTTTAGTCTATCACGAGTGCGCTTTTGACCAGGAGTGGTTGGCCTTCTGCTTGTGCCAGTGTACTGTTGAACTGATTTGCAGAAGCCGAACGCAGGTTTTTTTTTTTTTGAAAGGCAGAGACTGCCTTAAAGACGCGACTTCCATGGGGTGCGTCTTTTTGGTGATAGGAACGCGACTAATATTCCATGAGGTAGACGCGATGTTTAGCCTGCTTGGGAGGACGCGAATTTTAGAGAGACGCGTCTTTTGGATGCAGACGCGATTTTCTGGACACAACGCGACTTTCTGGGTGCATTTATGGTGATGCTGACGGGGCATGTCCATCGGAGAGGCGCGTTCTTTGGGCGCGAATCTGTGCCATGTCATGATTACGCCGCCAGCTGGCCTGGGGAACCGGAGAGGTTTTCTCCGTTAGGCGCGCGGATTTCCCGGTTCATTAAATGAACTGCTCCACGTGTCGAATGATGACTCGCGGCGGGGTCACGACGCATGATCTTCTCTGTTCAGAAATGATCTGGTTACACGCGTCACGTGGCGACTCGCTGCAGCGTCTATCGGGCCACACGCCGCGTATCTTCGCAAATCTTTGTGCCTATAAAAGGCCACAGTTAGAGAGATTTGTCTTCTTCTCCGAACGCGCTTACTCAGAGATTTAAGAGAGTTCTTCTTCTCCATTACTGCTCATCTTCTTCATTGACCTCTGATCACCAATGGCACCCAAGGCCAAGCCGACCGCGTCGTCCTCCAAGGCGACCATTGCCGAGGCCCAAGGGGGCGCTTCCTCCGTGCAGGATGTTTTCCGAGGTAAAGATGCCATTTTGGCTAAGCTTCACCATTACTGGAAGTTTTAGAGAACCCTAAAAAACTCTTAACACAGAATATGAACCGGTTTGATTCTCAGACGCAGTCTCGGACGCGGTCTTTGAGTTGATAACCGAGGCACGGGTTTGATGACCTAACGCCAGTGAACTCTGCACTTCGGGTCCTTCACTTAGAGATTTCCTAACTGTGAAGGATCTGGACGCGGTCTTGGTTTGCAGAACGCGGATTTGATCCTTGCGTTCTGTGCCACTTGACGCGGATTTGCAGGTCTGGACGCGATAACTTCTGCGTCCAGTATCTTTTTTGCGTTTGAACGCAGATTCGCAGGTCTGGACGCGAATTTTGATAATTCCTGCGTCCAGTTTCTCTTCTGCGTTTGGACGCAGATTCGCAGGTCTGGACGCGAATTTTGATAATTCCTGCGTCCAGTTTCTCTTCTACGTTTTGGACGCAGATTCGCAGGTCTGGACGCGAATTTTGATAATTCCTGCGTCCAGTTTCTCTTCTGCGTTTTGGGTCATGAACACTTAGCATTTTTCCTTGCTTTTAATGAAGTATCTGACTAAGTGTCCTTTTCTTTCACAGTGCGACATGTTTCTGGCTCACTTGCCAAGACGCGCCACTTTGGACATGTAGGTGGTGCTGACCAGGGCTTGACCTTTGTGCTAAGAATGAGTGTCCCATTGACTGCTGACCAGTCGCCGGATCGCAGGGAGAGGCTCTCTAATGTTGACAGGAGAACCTTTCGGGCGCTTATGACCGATGCCGCATTCAAAACGGATGATGGCGTCAGGCTGGAGAAGCCTACCTTCTTCTTCAGGGATCGCATTCATGATGACGGCCGTCGCGTGTCTGGAGGAACTTACAAATGGCTCCGTCAGATAAAGGATGGAAGATTGTTTCTTTCAGATATGGAGAGGATGTTCCCGTTGTCCTACTTCCAACACATGTCCATCCCTCGGAAGATGGAATGGGACATTTCCCAATGTGTCCCCGAAATCACCCTTGGTGACTTTGGCTTCCAGAAGGTAAACCGCCATGATAGTCATGACAGGTCAGCCGTCGGCCTGTTCCCCGCGTCGCGCAAGTCCGATGTTCCGGTCGGGGAGATACCACAGCTTGCCGCTACCTTCCTTAACTCGTTTATGGAAGCGGAGGGTGACTATCCTACTGAGTTCCGTGCGCATGGGTGGATCCATTCTACGGGGAATGTTTGGTGGGGCAGGATGGTGGGTTTTGTCCTCACCAATCTTAAAGAGCTGCTAGAGTGTGTGGGACTATACCCGGCGGTCAGGGCCGTACAGTGGGGTATCCCACCAAGCTCTCATAATTTCTTCGGAGTCCTGGAGCGATATGACTCTCTGACGGGGACATTCTTCACCCCGGTTGGAGAGATGGGCCTGGCACTGCACGAGCTGCATGAGGTCTCGGGGCTGGCGTCAGGGGACATTCCTTATGAGGAATATGTCCCTACCACTAAGGAGCTCCATTTTTTGGAAAAAGAGTTTCCCGCAATATATGAGACCTACTGGGAGGTGATGTGCCACTTCCACATCTGCGGCCAGATAACTGCCTGGAGGTCAGGAGGAGTCAAGCAGTTGTCTTGGGCTAGTTATCTGTTCAACAACGTTAACAATAAAGACCTCCCGATAACCCGACTGGCTCCCAGCTCCGATAGGGAAATTGAAGACAGGATCGACCAGGCTCCGAACAGCTTCTACACCACGGAGTCGAACGAGGACGGTTTCGACCCTGACCTAGTTTTTGAAAGCTTTCACCATCAAGCCCGGACTTCCATCTCTAGTCGAGCACTGTTGGCGGGCTTCTTGATGCTGTGGTTGAAGCGTTGTGTGGTGCCCACGCTGCCACACGAAGTTATTGTTGCCGACGTGGTGTACCCGGCGGTGCTCCTGGCTCATGGTAGCCCCATAGCTCTTCTTCCGGCCGTGGCGGCCGGTATTCAGAGTGGGCTACGGGCGTTAGCCAAGAGTTTCTGCGAGCCCCCGAAGACTGTTGACTCCCATGGAAAGCCATATGTCGACTCAGAGGGGAATTCGAAGGTGAAGCGCCCTAACCCTCGGATTGAACTGCCTTACACGTACCTCATGGCTTGGTACGTGATGCATTGCCCTTCTTTGATGACGGCGGCGTGTGGGAGCACGGGTCATGTCCCATTTGTGCAGCGGCTGGAACGTTCGGAGTGGCGTGACACCTACCTATATTATATTAGGAAGTGTCTTTCCTGCGCCACGAACTACCAGCTCAACCGCTGCTTTCCAGACGTTCCTGGTGCGGCTTTCGGGGAGTTGTTCGCTGATATTGCTGGTCGGGATAACTTCACACAACTGCCTGCGGGAGTCTTCTGGTGGTTGATCAACATCCGGCCGGGATATGTGATGTTCCGGCAAGGGACTTCATGCACCATCGAGCCATACATGCCGAACCGTTTTGCCCGACAGTTCGGCTACGATCAACTCTATGTCGGGAACCCCAATGCTCGGCTCGCCTTCGAAGGGAACCTGTTCGAGGGTGCTCGGGCCTGGTACTACAGTGTGGCTGGAGGGACGGGAGCAACATTCCGTCTACCCATCGAGACGCCCAAATGCCGCACGAGCTTCAGTTTCTGCACTTGGTACTTCCAAGCCAGCCAGACACCAGACCTTGTTCCGGAGTCTTCATGCCTTGAGAGCATCAATGCACATCTCGAGGCCAGGTCAGAGTCCGGTAAACATTCGAAGCTTATCGACCAACATCTGAAGGCTCATAAGGAGGTCAGGAGACGATCGAGGAGGGAGCCACAAGCAGTGAGGGCGGAGCCGCTACCAACAAGGGCAGAGCCGCGAGCGACAAGGGCTGAGCCACCAGCAATGAGGGAGGAGCCGCGGGCAAGGAGGTCTAAACAGACGGTGAGCAAGCGTCGTCGACACTCTGCTTCTATTGCTGGGCCTGTCCCAAAGAAGGTTCGGAGGGACTTAACAGCCGAAGTCTCTCAATCTGAAGGCACCTCTACTGGAGTTGAGGCTCGTCCTGAAGACGTCCTTGTCAGGGTTGAGGAACCGTCGGAAGATGAAGATTTCCCCACCCTAGTCCGTGCCCCTAGGTCACACCGCAAGACCGTGGAGGAGGGGGAGCTTGTTGACGAACTCACCGCTGGTGATGATGATGAGCGGCTTGAGGTCGACATAATGGGTGAAGAGGATGTTGAGATTCTGGGATTCTCAGCTCAGCCCGAGCTTCCTTTTGCTCATGAAGGGAGAGGTGAGGCACGGCAGCCGGGGTCTCCTAGCGTCTTCATTTCCAGTCCTAGGGCAGTTGACCCTAGTCCTACCACTGGGGTGATCGGAGGCAAGGTTCCTGTTGCGAAGCTTCCTCGCGTTGAGCTGTCGTCTTCTTCGTTATCGGGGGAAAGCGCCTTTGAAGACGAGGTCGACTATGGCGATGAACCCGCTCTTCCTGATCAGAGCAAATTCTTCCACATCTCGGAGGAGGAAATATATGGGGGCGAGCCATCGACTGCACCATCACTGGCGATTATCCCTACTGAAGGTATTCTTTCCATTTTCTGTCTAATTTTCTCTTTGCATATTGAAGAGGATGTTCTAACATTCTTCTTTTATGCTGCAGGGCCAGCCGGAGACGCCGACGCTACAACCTCCTCGCGTATCGAGGAGATGGTGAAAGAGTTGACCCAGCCCGAGAGAATCTTCAGAGGGGGCAACTGTTGAGATCGGGGAGCCTTCCATTTTGCCGGAAGGGGAAGCAACCACTGAGGTTGAGGAGGCTCTCACTCTGCCGGGCGAGGAGGTTATTGCTGAAGCCGAGGAGACTTCCGCTCCGCAGGATTCGACGTCTCTGGACCTCCAACCTGGTAAGGCAGCTCTGATGCTTTAAATGTTTCGCTTTTCTACCATTGTGGCTAACATCGCGATAACTTGCAGAGAGGACTGAGGGGGCTCAGGTAGAGAGTCCGACGGTCGGTACTCTTCCAGAAGGCCACACAGCTCAGGTCTCGATTGAGATTTCTGAGGAGGTTGCGCTAACTACTCCATCATTGGTCGTGGAGGTTCCTGCAGAGGTAGCACCTCCGGAAGCGCCATTGGCCAATCTTGCTCTTGCCGTATCGACGGCCAGCACGGCTCTTGTGCGAGAAGATCCCCCTTATATCCCCTACCCTGTGACAGAGAAGGGGTCGGGAAGCTTCCCAGGTGGTGAAGACATAGGGGAACTGGCACGTCAGATGGTGCAACAATTCTTCGCTTCGATGGGATCATGTATTGATCTCATCTTACGTGGGAGCAGCTCCTTCAAATTTGCCCAGAAGCTTCTCGAAAATATGGCCGTGAACATCGAATTAACGGGAGGCCCCTCACTTGCCGAGGCATGTCTGCGGGTGGTGAAGCAACTGGGAGATGACCTGCACGAGCTGGAGTCTTTGGAAAATGCTGGCTCCTTTGATGAGGCCCAGGCCACCTTGACTAGGCTCCTAGCTGCTCAAGAGCGAGAGCGACAGGAGGCGGAGGCACAAATCGCTGCAGAGGTTCGCAGCCTCGAATATTCCCAGGCTGAATGTCAGAAACTAGCTGACGATTCAAGGGAATCCGAGCTTACCGTGCAGAGCACAGAACAAGTCATCATCAGGGCTCGGGACACCATTGCCAGGGCAGAAGCTGTGCTTGCGCTCAATGAGGAGAAGCTTGTTACCCTCAAGAAGGAGCTAGAGGAGCAACGGGCTGCTAAGGCGCGAGCTGAAGAGAGTCTGTCTCTACATTTTTCCAGGGTGGAATCTCTGCGAACGCAGCTGGCCGCAAGAAATTTCTTATCTGAAGAGGAGCTGCGGGACCGGGTTATTATGGAAGCTGAAAGGACGCGCCAACACGAGATTCACCGCCTCAAGGAACAAATCCGTTCCTTGGCGAACCAGGACATTTAGCCTTCTTTTCTTTTTCTTTTTGTAAAGAAAAGGACACTAAGAGTGTTTGTATCCACTTTTACCATTTTTTTGATATAATAAAAGCTTTTGTGAAGTTTTTGGCTCCACCTTCTTTGTTTAGCTGTGGGTGAATCCAACTTCCTGATCACTGGTTGTGAATACTGAACTTAGGTAAGACCAAGTTCTTTCAATAAAATGCGGCGTTGACTCTGAGTCTACTCGACGAGACGCGGCATTGATTCACATAGTGAGACGCGGTCATCAGTCCATAGGAATGAGACGCAGCGTTAATCACAGGGTGGAACGCGGTCATCATTTCATAGGAAATGATATTTCGCTAAGTCCTTTTAATGAGACGCGGCGTCAATCACCAGGCGAAACGCGGTTCTGAATAACGCGAATCTGTCTTGCTAAGAAAGACGCGGGTCGAGCAGACACAAGAGACGCAGCCTTGCCTGCTCAAGGGACGCGGCTTTCCCAACTGCGTCTAGTGCAATCTGACTTAAAAGATTTTAGGAGATCTTTGAACGTCAAGTCTTCACTGTCGATTGGGGTTCCGGGTCATCCGTTGCTTCCCAAGGCAGTTGTCCACGCGTCGACTCCTCATTGGGCTCGGGCGTTAATGCCCTTAAATGCAAAACCGACGCTGGCGGTTGAAAAACCGGCGCTCTCGACGGTTTCCAAAGCAGCGTTCCACGCGTCAGTCCTTGATTGGGCTTTGACGGTCGTGCGCGGCGGTTCCGATTGATGCACCATTAATGACAGTTATTAGGGACTGCCTATAAATAGAGTGCACCCTCTCCCTCTTCAACAATCCAACTTAGACTGTTTTCATTTGTTTTGCTCCGAGAGAAGTCTCGCCTTCTTTAGAGTTTCTGACAGAGATCTGTCTCCATGGGTGATGGTGACTCTGTGGATGAAGATGACCCAAAGCTCTCAGGCTTCTGTCTGGTCTCTTCAGGAGGAAAAGCCTCTTGGATCATCTTGTGCACCTGCGTTTGGACGTGGCTGGATAGAGGCCCCTGCTGGTATGTCACCCTGATGACATCTATAGCCTATCCAGGCCTGCACCTTGGCGTAACCGTCTGAAAGAAGTCTTGGCGCATTCCTTTTCTGGAATTTGCGCCATTGATTTGAACTCCTCTGAACGCGGGCGCTTGACGCGCGCGTTGCTCATTGCGTTTTACAGCCATTGTCTTGACGCGTTTTATAGCCAATGTCTTGACGTGTCTTATAGCCATTGTCTTGACGCGTTTTATAGCCAATGCCTTGGATGAATTCAAAGTTTCCGACCTGAATCTTGCAACTCCTGTTCACCCAGCAGAGAGATGGCAATTTTCGGCGTTTACACTTTTTCGCGTCTTGTGCTTTTAAGCGCAGACGTAAGATAAAGCCGCGTTTGAATCCTGCACATGGCACAGTTTTGACCCGCGTCTGAAGTCTCTAAAGACTGCCGCGTCTGTTACTTAGTTTTCTTTATTTGTTAAAGTATACTAAGTTCCAGATTTTCTGATTCTCTTATTTGTTCTTTGCAGGTTCGCTGGTCCCCTGGAAGAATGCTTCAACCGGCGAGCTTGTTCAATGTTCACCTATGAGAGAATATATTATGGTCCTCGTCACCTATGAGAGAATATATTATGTCTCTGACGAGGACCCAACCCTCGCCAAGGTCTCTTCAGATCTCCTGTACCAAACATGCCTGATGGCAAGAGATGGTCAGGTCAGGTATGACGGCGAGGAGGTTCCGGCGGTTGCGGTGGCGAAAAGATCCTCTTCCTCTCCCTACTCCAGAAGTGACATCAAGGACATTCCGCTGGATGGCCTGCTGGGGAAAGGGATGGTGATGAATGAAGGGTTGCAGGACTTTCTGCTGCCGCTGGACCTCAAGAACACCATTGCTCTTGGCTTAGTCAGCTAGGGCGCTTTCGACTTTTGCGTCATCGCCATGGCGCAATCTGCTCCAATTGTGCACCTGGGATCAGATGCGGTTTCAAGGAGTGAGTACGGCCTCTGAGAGAGAGAGAGGGACTTCTTTGTACTCCTTAATTGTAACACTCATCTTATTGTATAAGAGAGCACTCATCTTATTGTATAAGAGAGCGTTTTGTATCACTTTCATATGCTTGGATATATAAATAAAAGTGACACTTTTCTTTTTGCCTCTTTCTGTTGTCTTGAATGTTTTGTTTTAGAAGCAAAAGAATGATTTTGGTGGACCCGCCACTTTATAAAAGAAAGTGACAGGGGGAATGCGTACTCCCAGAGAAGGTGAACTTTTGTCAAGTGTCTGGGATTGACTTGATTCAAGGTCAGCTGGGGAATTTGATAAAACATTGTCAGCGGTGTAATGTTAACCTAACAATGTCTTTAGGTGGACCTGTTATTCTGTTGAAGAGAATAACAAGTGAAACTAGACCCGCGAGGAGTCTAGTGAAGCTTTTACCGTTAGAGGTGTGATATTAACTTAACGGGTTGGAGATAGTCTTGTCAGAAGTGTGGTGTTAACTCGACAAGGATGTGAGTCAGAGGTGTGATATTAACTTAACTCAGAATGTCACTGTCATAGGTGTAATGTTTAACGTAACAGTGAGGTAATGCTAGAGGTGTGATGTTGAACTTAGCATTGGTCATCTCGACTTAGACGAGGAAGTCGAGGAACGGTCATGGCCATAGGTGTATTGTTGAACTTAGCGATGACTCAGATGCTAGAGGTGTAGTGTTAACTTGGCATCATTCATCTCGGCTTGAACAAGGAAGTCGAGGAAAGGTCATGGCCATAGGTGTATTGTTGAACTTAGCGATGACTCAGATGCTAGAGGTGTATTGTTAACTTGGCATCATGCATTTCAGCTTCGATATGGAAGACTGAAGAAAAGTGACTATCAGAGGTGTAATATTAAACCTGGCAGAAACTTGAAGTGCTGCTTAGAGGTATAATGTTAACTTAAACAGCGGTTTTGTCAGAGGTGTGATATTAACTTGACAAGAATTGGTTTGAGCCGAAAACGGTTTGAGGACCTGTCATTCTATGGATGAGAATTGACAAGTGGAATTTGAAGTGCCAGAGGTGTAGTGTTAACTTGGCAAAATGTAGAGTTGACAAGCATGATTTGTACTCTACAAGGGGTATCTCATTACCAGAGGTATGGTGTTAACTTGGCAACGATTGTTTTTTTTTTTGTGGTCCTACCATTCTGTGGATGAGAATTGGTAAGGGATTTTGGAGGAAAGAGTGGAATCAAGTCCACTTAGGATTTTTAGCAAACCCTCAGCTATCAACGGGTTTGACATGCCTTTACCAACTACCGTTTGAGTTGGGCTAGCCATGCTATTCCCCTCAGCATGATGAGTTGTCGAAGACTTATGTTGGGCTTAAAGGCCAACATTTTCCTCTATCCTTAGCCGTCGAGGGCGTCGGATCAAATGAGAACGTGTCCCTTAGGATTTTTAGCAAATCCTCAGCTGTCAACGGGTTTGACATGCCTTTACCAACTACCGTTTGAGCTGGGCTAGTCATGCTATTCCCCTCAGCATGATGAGTTGTCGAGGATTTATGTCGTGCTTAAAGGCCAACATTTTCCTCTATCCTTAGCCGTTGAGGGCGTCGGATGTTTGATCAGAGGTGTACTTTTAACTTGATCGGAGGAAGAGTACTATTAAGGATAGTACTTCTTCAAGAATTTGCCATTGATCGGCATCATGAGTGTATCGCCATTTGAAGTTATGAGGCGATATGACCCATTTGAGTAGACTGACTCTACTACAAATGGTCCTTCCCATTTGGGTTGAAATTTTCCTTTTGTCTTGTGCGTCATGACCATGGGTCTTCGGACGGCTAAGACAAGGTCGCCTTTCTTGAAAGTTCGCGCTTTGACTTTCTTGTTGAAGGCTCTGGTGATTCGAGCTTGATAGAGCTCGATTTGCTGTTGGGCCTGCAAACGCTTGTCGTCTAAGGCTTCCAACTCCTGGAGTCGCTGCTGATGCTTCTCCTCAGTTGTCATCTCCGCTGTCAGGGCGACGCGTAGAGATGGAATTTGGATTTCCAGTGGAAGGACGGCTTCGCATCCATATACCAAGGAAAATGGCGTGGCTTTAGTTGGGGTTCGCACCGTTGTGCGTTAGGCCCATAAGCATTCACCCAGCTTGTCGTCCCAGTCCCGTTGACTTTTTGAGACAAATTTCTTGAGAAGCTTGCCAATAGTCTTGTTGAAGGCTTCTGCAAGACCGTTAGCAGCAGGATAGTATGCCGTTGAGGACACACTCTGGATTCTGAACTTCGCGCAGAATCTCTGGAAAGCCTGGCTGATGAACTGGGGTCCATTGTCATGGATGATACGCCGAGGCACACCGAAGCGGTAAATAACGTGATGTTTCACGAACTTGATCACGTTAGAAGATTTTACCTCTTTCAAAGGGATAGCTTCGGCCCACTTTGAGAAGTAATCGGTTATCGCTAGAATGAACCGATGTCCTTTCGATGATGGTGGGCTGATAGGGCCAACCACGTCCATCCCCCACATTTCAAACGGCCAGGTAGAGGTCGTAGAGTGGAGGTACCCTGGTGCTTGATGGATGAAATCGCCGTGTATTTGACAGGCGTGACATCTCTTAGCATAAGCGACAGCATCGGCGATCATTTTTGGCCAATAGTAACCCAACCTTTGGAGTCGATGTGCCAATTTTGGGCCAGGTTGATGAGCTCCACAAGTACCATCGTGGGCTTCTTTCAATACTCCTTGGGCTTCTTTTGATGAGAGGCATCGGAGCAGGATCCCGTCATGCGATCGACGATACAATGTTCGCGAAATCGCATTATAGTAGAATTTGGGGGCTTTCCTTCGGATGGCAGCCGCCTCCCTGGCGTCTTCAGGCAAGATGCCGTATAAGACAAAATCAATGTAGGGGAATCGCCAGTCTCTAGGCTCTAGACCGGTTGACACTTCAAGTGTTTCCTTGTCGTGATGATCTCCCGTTGACCCTGGGCAGTCTCCGAGTGAAATTTTTGGACAGTACAGGTCGTGGCTATAGACGAATACTTTCTCCATTGCTCCAGCTGGAAGGGCTAAGGAGGCAGCAAGGGATGCAAGTGCATCTGCATGCGCATTTTGCCTGCGTGGTACATGGTCGATGTAGAAGTTTGAAAACCTCTCGGCCATGTGGATTGTCGCATTGTAATAGGGTACCAGATCTTCATGTCTGACCTCATACTCTCCGCGAACTTGGCTGACGATGAGTTTAGAATCACCGTACGCCTCGAGATTTTTAACGCCAATCTCATCGGCGAATTGCATCCCAATCAAAAGAGCGTTGTATTCCGCCACATTGTTGGAGCAGGGCTCGGTTAACGAGATAGCTCGGGGAATCACATAATTTTGTGGGGAGACGAGTACTACTCCCACCCCCGCTACTGAGTGTCCCTTTGGGCTTGTTCTTGATGCTCCATCGAAGAAAAGTTGCCACACTTGCCCTTCGAACAACGTCTGAGTCAGGCAGACTTCGGCGACCTCGTCTGGGAGATCCTCATAGAGTTTGGCTGCCCTTGGATCTGGGTGCTCAGCTAGGAAGTCCGCCACCGCTTGTCCCTTAATGGCCTTCTGGGGTAAAACGTGCATCTCATACTGGGATAGCAACATGGCCCATTTTGCCAGCCGACCATTCAACGAGGAAGGCTTTGTCATGAGTAACCTCAGAGGGTTGACTTTTGATATGACATTTATAGTTTGGCCTACTAGATAGTGTCGCATTTTCTGAATAGCGAACACCAGCGCCAAACATTCCTTCTCGATCGGGTTGTACCGATGTTCGGCTCCGATCATTGTTCTACTTAGGTAGTAGATTGCTTGTTCTCGTCCTTGTTCATCATTCTGAGCTAGTAGAGCTCCCAGGGAATGATCCATTGCTCGAACATATACCAAGAAAGGCTTTCCGGACACCGGAGCTGCAAGAACTGGTGGTTGGGTGAGGTAGTGTTTGATCTCCTCAAATGCTTTTTGACAAGCGTCGTCCCAAATGAATGAAACACCCTTTTTCATCAGCTTGGCGAAGGGTTGGCATCTCCCGGAAAGGTTTGATATGAACCTGCGGATGTACGCCAATCGTCCTTGTAATCCTCTGAGCTCCTTGAGGCTTCTGGGGGGTTGCATCTCTTGGATAGCGCGGACTTTCTCCGGATCCAAATGGATTCCTGTGGAAGTCACAACAAATCCTAGGAATTTGCCACTGGCTACCCCCAGGAAGGACTTGGTGGGGTTCATCTTCAATTGATGAGCCCGCATGATGTCGAAGACCACCTCAGGTCTGCTATGTGATCACCTTTAGTGCGACTTTTCACCGCGATGTCATCGACATAACATTCCACTGTTTTGCGTATCTGCTGATGGAAAATGACGTTCATGGCCCTTTGGTATGTTGCCCCTGCATTTTTCAGTCCAAAAGGCATGACAGTATAGCAATATACCCCTAGAGGAGTCCTGAAGGAGGTATGCTTTTCGTCATCGGGATACATCTTGATTTGATTGTATCCTGAGAACCCGTCCATAAAGGACATTCGCTCGAATCCACAAGTATTGTCAATCATGACATCTGTGATTGGCAATGGGAATTCGTCTTTGGGGCAGGCCTCGTTTAGATCACGGAAGTCGATGCAGATCCGGATCTTCCCATTCTTCTTGGTGACGGGGACGATGTTGGCTACCCAGTCGGGATGCTGTTCCTCCCTGATGAAGCCAGAATCAATAAGCTTTCTGACTTCTGATTGAATTGCCTCCATTATCTCTGGACGGAACCGTCGCTGCTGTTGTTTAACAGGCTTCATGTCCGGATTGATGTTGAGGCGATGCATAGCCACTTGAGGATCAAGTCCAGGCATGTCCTCATAATTCCAGGCGAAGACGTCTATATACTCTTGTACAAGAGATATTAGATCCTCCTTTTCCGAAGGTGACAAGCCGTCACTTATGAAAATGGGCTTGGGGTTGGCCTCATCTCCTAGGTTGATTTGAACAACCTTATCCTCTGTGGGTGGCTCACGCTGTTCAAAGCGGATATCCCAAAGAGCATTCAAATGTTTGATCCAAGGATCTGTATCAGGTTGGATCATTTCTTCATCTTCATCTTCCAGATGGCCTGTTGAAACCATGTTTACTGAAAGCCCTTTGAAGATGTTGCCGACACTGACATCTGACTCCCACGATGACGTGTCTGAAGAGCAATCGTGACCTGACGACTCTCGAGAATCAGAGGCTGATGGGACTGGAGTTGATACATAGCCCAAACCCCGGCGCGTCTGATGATAATAATCAGGTGCTTTCCCTTTCGGCACAAAGGACCGGAGCAGCGTTCTCCTTCCTTTACCGAAGTTTAATCCGGGCCTGTTGGTTAGGTCATATCCCATGCGTTTCATCATTCTGAGCGCTTTCGGTTCATAATGATTGAACTGAGGGGATTCATCCTCGCCTTTCGATTCTTCGTGAGGCATCGGTTCAGACGAGATTCGCCCAAAAAGTATTGGTCTTTGGCCTTTTCGTCTGGCTGGAACCATAAATATAGATTCTTGCGCATTACCATTATCTTGGTATGTCCCGAAAGATGATTTCACCGGTACATGCAAAGATGTCAAAGCATCCATTGCCGACCAGAGGTCATCGTCCACGTCGGTAGTAGTATCCGACGGTATTGAATCGGAAACATACACAGGAAAATACGCAAAATCTAAATCTTCATTAATGTACCAACCACCCGCATCGTCGGTGGTGTTGTCAATATCGAGCTTATTAGTGCTCTTTACAAGGGGTTCCAACTCCCACAGGCACTCTTCTTTCTCAGGCTCAATGTCAGCCTCATTACCAGAGTCTAGCTCCTCTGGTTGCGGGGTTTCATTAGTCTCCTCAGGATCCTGATATAGGAGGGAGTCCGTGAAATAATTTTCAACCCCTTTAAACGGATGCCTTTCGGCAATCAACGTTTGAACTTGTCCACTCTCGTCAATGTATTTCATGACTTGGTGGAGAGTGGAGGGAACGATGGAATTACGGTGAATCCATGGTTGTCCCAGCAACAGGTTGTAGGAAGTGTCAGCGTCAATGACGTAGCATGTCACTTCCGACTTGAGGCTCCCGATCTGGCATTTGAGCTTGATCTTCCCCATCGGACGGGAGCTATTGGCATTAAACCCGTAAATAGTTGTCTGGGTAGGGCTCAGACGATGGGTAGGAATGCCCAGAAATTGCATGACTCGGCGAGGTATGATACTCAGCGCGGACCCTGGGTCTACCTGGATGCGATTTACCTCGGATGACCCGATATATCCTGTGAAGTATAGGGGTCGGTCATGCTTCCCTTTAACCTGCATGTCATCTGTTGTGAAGGTGATGCAGGGAGCATTTGGGGAGGCGTGGAGGCAATCCTCTACATCTTCCTCCCTTGGCACGCGGGTCATGAAGACCTCAGCATTTGCCAAAGCTTCTTGTAGAGCCTCTCTGGTTGACTTTGATAGCCTTAGGAGTTCATACAAGGTGATGCGTGCCGGGATGTTGGCTAGTTGAGCCAAGACATCGAAGCGGTAAGGTGTCGAGGATCCTTCCGCTGCACCTTTTGAAAGAACCCGAGAAAACCGGGTTTCTTTCTGTTTCTCCACAGGTGGTTTTGTGGAGGGCTTGGCTGGTTCTACGGCTGGTTGTGGAGAAGCCGCTACCGTCTCGCCGTACTGCTTCAAGTATGCCTGTCCTGAACGGGTCCCCGCCATCGGTTGGCTGGGCTCTGCGGCCAGGACTATTGTTTCCTCTTCTGAGTCAGTCAACGAGGGAACATCAGTATCCGCTTCTCGAGAGGAAGCGCAGATCACATGGCACGATGAAGCTTTTGCCTTGCCTTTGGACTTTCTGTTGGTCACAGTAGTCCATTGTTGTTCATTGACGAGGTCAGGGTGGACCCACATGGTTTCCCCCTGAGGTGTAGGGACGGCTACCAAGCCCTTCTCCTGTTGCTGGTGAGGGTCTGTGTTGACCACTCTTAATTCTCCCCTTGGAATAGGAGTTACCCCTGCAGGTGTAGGAGGTTGTCTCCCGAACTGGAGAACTGACGTTACGTTGGCTGTGACCTTCTTCTGCTCTGGTCGGAGCTTTAACACCTCCGCGTCAATCAGAGCCTGAAGGATGTCCTTGAAGACGTAGCAGCTTTTGGTGGGATGTCCCAACATCCTGTGGTACATGCAGTAGTTGGGATTGTCGGTCTTGCCGACTTCGTCTGGGCGCCTAATTTCAGGGAGCTTCAGTCGATTGCTCTTGTTGAGTAGCTTGAAGAGCGAATCGACGTGTTCCTCCTTGAAGGAATACTGCTTGTTGGGGCGGGGCTGGCTTGAAGAGCCACTCGCTTTGCCTGGTTGGGGCTTGGCGGGAGATTTGGTCTCCGTTGCCAAATTATCCTTCCGTTTTGTCTGGAGGGATGTGTCCTGCGCACGCCTTGTTGACCTCTCTGGCCTGGGCCTGCCTTCTTCTGCCCTGACGCGGGCAACAATCTCCTCAGCCTGTTCACCTTGTTGGACTAATTGTTTCCAGGTGCGACTTTCAGTAACTCCTATTTGAGCAAGGAGTGCGGTTTGGAGATTATGACGACATGTTTCCACCAGGGTGGCCTGGGTCATGCCGCTTGGACATCGGAGTGCCACGTTCCGAAATCTTTCTACGAAAGACTTGACGGACTCTTCCTTTCGCTGTTTGGTTGCTAAAAGGGTGGGCATTGTCACTTCCGAGTCATCTTCGAAGAAGCGTGTCAGAAACAGCTTCTCCAAGTCGCTCCAGTTCTTGATTGAACCTTCTGGGAGCTTCATGAACCATTCAAAGGCCAACCCCTTCAGGGTGCCTATGAACAGTCGCGTCAGTATAGCGTCGTTATCTACTACATTCCCGGTCTGGGATTTGAAGTAGTAGATGTGCTGGTTGGGTGACCCCTTCCCGTCAAATGCTTGGAGAGTTGGAGCCTTAAACTTAGGAGGGTACGGGACTAAGTCCCACTCGGCCGGATAGGGCCGGACTACTCCAGCCTCTTGGAGATCTTTACGACTGGCAAGGGCATTGAGTCGTTGCTCCAGCAGGCTCATTCTTTTAGCATGAGCCTTTTTCGGGTCTGGGTCGCTTCTTGCCTGCGACGAGGGCTTGGACACATCCGAGGTAGATCGTCGTGTCCCGTCGGAAGGTTCGGAGGGTGGGCTTTCTCCCTTTCTCCCTTTCCCCTTCGGCCGTCTAGGAGGAGATCTCGCTCTTTCTTCAAGCAATTTCTCAAGCATATGCTTGAGGGAGTCAATGGATCTCTGTTGAGAGGCGATTATATCCATCTGGAGCGTCTGTTCTAAACGCCTGGCCGTCTCCTCAGGAGTGTCTGCCATGTAGGCGGAAGCCTCCTTCTCGACGGAAGAGTTTGAAGCCTGCGACTCCACTACAGCGGAGTGAGAATCACCCATTCTAATGCCGCGGGCTAAGGCATTATAGTCAATTGGGGGAATGGCCCCCGTCCGGGTGCGAGTGTGTTGATACACCCCTTCCGGCTCAGAGTCAGATTCCTCTGAGTTGACCATTGGTTGTTTTCCCTTACTTCTGCTAGTCATGTTTGCAGTAAGCTCCGGGTATTCAACATCTGAAAAGGTTCTCCTTCTGTGGGAGCGTCTTCTTTTGGCTGACGGGGGAATCAGGGTCAGCTGTCTGATTAAGGACTGCTGGTGCATGCCTGATCCATAATGGCATCCAGAGAGCATATGGATGAGCTGTTGACAGCAGCATGACGAAGTGGCTTGATTGGCACTTCTTTTCCTTGTCAAATAATCCCTCAAATCCGTGGGAGGGGGATTAAAGAGACTGGTCTCGCAACGTCGAAGACGGGAGACAGTCATGTGCTGTTCAGCCTGGACGCAGACTTCAGGGACGCGGCTCTCATGACGCGGCTGTATGACGCGCACGCGAGTCTCGCATTGTTGCCTGATGCGTTTGGGCAGAGTTGCTTGAGAGAGAGCGGGCTGCTGGGCCCCACGCCTACGAGTGCGTACTTCCTGCGTTTGAAAAGACGCGGAGGTTTCACCCTGGCGTTTGATGAGTTGGTCCTCAGAGGACTCAACTTGAGGAGTCTCGCGTTTGGGTCGCCAAACGCGGATCTCACACACTGGACGAGGTGCGGGCAAGGCATCAGATTGTACGTCGCGTCCACCCACAGTCAGACAACCAACGGTTCCGACTTGGAGTTGACGCGCGCGTCTCCTCTGTCGACGCTCAGCATTCCGGTTGCGTCGTGGAGGAGGGGAGAAACCAACAACCTCCTTGTTTACAGAACCAAGAGTGTTCACCACGCGGGTCTCCTGAGAGACGTTGACGCGGGTATTCTGCGCGACGCAGTTGATCGCAGCAGCAGTGGTGCCTGGGACCACGCGGGCCTTCTGGGAGGCGTTGGCGCGTGTGTTCTGTGCGACGCGGTTGATCGCAACAGCAGTGCCTGAGGTCACGCGGGCCTTCTGGGAGGCGTTGGCGCGTGAACTTGTCTTGGCACAGTGGGCATCGGCACCCGGCAGAGCCTCAGATTGGGCTTTGGGTAGCTTTTCAGTTGAGACCCTGCGGCAGACGCGGGTCTTTGGGCTCTTGGAGCCAGAAGAGAGGAACTCTTCATACTTCGCCTGGTCGAACTCGACAACGAGCGTTTCGACCATCTTCCCCTTACGGAGAACATCATCCTGCGCCACAGCTTGTTCATCAGTGACAAACAAAGTCCCCAGCGGAGTCGCCATCTCTTGTAGGAGATCGGAAGGAGATTTTTAGGGTGGGAAGGATCGGGGTGTAAAATATTTCCTTGAATCAGTTGAAACAATTACAACCAGACTTTCCTTTCTTTCTGGTTACAAGGGAGGGAGGATGTTGAATCTTGAATCCCCCCTTTGTTTAATGCTGGGTTCTTCGTGTGGCGGTGGAGAGTGAATCTTGTTCTCCGTTGACCGGATGACTGTTTGGACCGTCAGGGATCTTCTCTTCGGTCGGTAGAGAGAGTAACTCGGCTCTGTCTACCAAAACTCTAGAAGAGGAGCTGGGCAAAGAGCAGCTAGTACGCAGTAAGCTTGCTGAAGAGTCTTCTCTCCTTCTCTGTTGACGATGCCTTCGTCCGGTGATCGTGCGTGTCTCTCTCTACGCGTGTTGGATGCGTATGCCTGTATGTAGGTACGTCTCTCCCTGTGTGTGTGTCTCTGTTGATGCCAACAGGGCTATTTATAAAGGTCCCTGGGGATGAACGTGCCCCCTGAAAACGCTCCACAATGAGGGGCCACTTCCCGCTACATGTGCGGTGACTGGCCCCTTATTTCGGGTAGTTGCAACCGAGACGCGGGCGTCGAGCCAACGCGTCCTGATGCTGAGACGCGGGTGTCGAGTCAACGCGCCTTGATCCTGAGACGCGGGCATTGAGCCAGCGCGTCTTGATCCTGAGACGCGGGCGTTGAGCCAGCGCGTCCTGATGCTGAGACGCGGGTGTCGAGCCAACGCGTCCTGATGCTGAGACGCGGGTGTCGAGCCAACGCGTCCTGATGCTGAGACGCGGGCGTCGAGCCAACGCGTCCTGATGCTGAGACGCGGGTGTCGAGCCAACGCGTCCTGATGCTGAGACGCGGGTGTCGAGCCCACGCGTCCTGATGCTGAGACGCGGGTGTCGAGCCAACGCGTCTTGAGCTTGGATCTCTGCTTTTAAAGGCTTGTCTGTTTTTTAGACAGCCTACATGCACCCCACGTCGCTGAACCCCGCGTCCTAGCTGTACGGAGCAAGGATGCCTCCTACCCTCGACATTGCGAGGCTAATCTCTTTGATCCTCCTCCCACGGATCTAAGAGATTATTTGACAAAGAAAAGAAGTACTAATCAGATCACTTCGTCATGTTGCTGCCAACGGATTATCACAATGCTTTCTGAGTGCCGTTGCAATTCAGGTGCAAACCAGCAGTCTCTAGTTAGACAGCTGACCCTGATTCCCCGATCAGCTAAGAGAAGTCGCTCCCACAGGAGGAGGATTTTCTCTGACACTGCATATCCAGAGCTCACTGCAAACATGGTGAGCAGGAGCAGGGGAAAACAACCTGCAGTCAGCTCCGATGAATTTGACACCGAACCAGAAGGAGTGTACCGACACACTCGCACCCGAACCAGGGCAATTCCCCCGATTGACTACAATGCTCTAGTCCGGGGCATTGAGGTGAATGACTCGCATTCCGCTATTGTATAGTCGCAGGCCTCAAATTCCTCTATGGAGAAAGAGGCCTACATATATATGACTAGCACTCCTGAGGAGACCGCCAGGCGCTTGGAGCAGCAAGCCCAGGTTCAGAAGGAACAATTCGAGATGATTCGCGCTC
This sequence comes from Agave tequilana, assembly GCA_038442645.1. Classification (NCBI taxonomy): domain Eukaryota; kingdom Viridiplantae; phylum Streptophyta; class Magnoliopsida; order Asparagales; family Asparagaceae; genus Agave; species Agave tequilana. Next base: position 43,406 of record JAVJIF010000712.1, on the reverse strand, counting down.
AGCAAGAATCTATCGACTCCCTCAAGCAGATGCTCGCACAGTTGCTTGAAGACAAGAGGAAGTCAACCAACAAAGCCTCCTCTAAGAAGTCTAAAGGCAAGCGAAAAGAGGGGGAAAGCTCATCTTCTGTGCACAAAGAGGAGGAAGAGCAACCTACTTCTGGTTCATCTAAATCCTTGTCGCAGGAAAAGGATGACCGAGACCAGGGAAAGGTTCATTCTAAAAGAATGAATCAGTTGGAGCAACGTCTTGAGGCCCTTACCAACCGGAAAGGCCTCCAAGAAGCAGGATTGATCCGGCCATATCCGGCCGAGTGGGACTTAGTTCCGTAGCCACCCAAGTTCAAGGCTCCGACCCTCCAAGCATTTGATAGGAAAGGTTCACTGAACCAACATATCTACTACTTCAAATCTCAAACAGGGAACGTGGTAGATAATGATGCCATCCTGGCGCGTTTATTCATCGGCACCTTAAAAGGGCTCGCCTTTGAATGGTTCATGAAGCTCCCAGAGGGCTCAATCAAAAATTGGGGCGATTTGGAGAAGCTCTTCCTAACACGCTTCTTTGAAGATGACTCGGAGGTCACCATGCCGACCCTTTTGGCCACCGAACAACGAAAGGGAGAGTCCGTCAAGTCTTTCGTAGAAAGATTTCGGAATGTGGCACTCCGATGTCCAAGCGGTATGACCCAGGTCACCCTGGTGGAAACATGCCGCCATAATCTCCAAACTCACTCCTTGCCCAAATAGGAGTAGCTGAAAGCCACACCTGGAAGCAGTTAATCCAACACGGTGAACAGGCTGAAGAGATCGTCGCCCGGGTCAAGGCAGAAGAAAACAAACCCAGACCTGAGAGGTCATCGAGGCGTGCGCCAGACACATCCCTCCAAGCCAAACGGAAGGACAACTTGGCGACAGAAATCAAATCTTCTGTCAAACCTCAACCGGTTAAAGGGAGTGGCTCTTCAAGCCAACCATGCGCCAACAAGCAGTATTCCTTCAAGGATGAACATGTCAACTCGCTCTTCAAACTACTCAACAAGAGCAATCGACTGAAGCTTCCTGAAGCTAAGCGACCTGAAGAAGTTGGTAAAACCGATAATTTCAGCTACTGCATGTATCACAGGATGTTGGGACACCCCACCAAGAGCTGTTATGTCTTCAAGGACATCCTTCACGCTCTGATTGACGCGGAGGTATTAAAACTCCGTCCAGAGCAGAAGAAGGTGGCGGCTAACATGACGTCATTCCTCCAGTTTGGAAGGCAACCTCCAACACCCTCTGGAGTAGTCCTTGTCCCAAGAGGAGAGCTAAGAGTGGTCAACACAGACCCTCACCACCAGCAAGAGAAAGGCCTAGTACCTGTCCCCACACCTCAAGGAGAAATCATGTGGGTTCATCCTGACCTTTTCCAGCAATGGACTACTGTGACCAACAGGAAGTCCAAAGTCAAAGCAAAGGCCACATCCTGTAATGTGGTATGCGCCTCTTCGCGGGAAGCAGAGACTGATGTTCCCTCGCTGACCGATTCAGAAGAGGAAACAATAGTCCTAGCCACAGAACCCAGTCAACTGGTGGCGGAAACCTATTCAGGGCAGTCATATTTGAAGAAGTATGATGAAATGGCGGTAACTCCTCCAAGACCCGCTGCAGAGCCAGCCAAGCCCTCCACAAAACAACCTATGGAAAAACAGAAAGAACTTCGGTTTTCTCGAGTTCTTTCAAAAGACATAGCGGAAGGATCCACAGCACCTTACCGCTTTGATGTCCTGGCTCAACTAGCCAACATCCCGGCGCGGATTACGCTTTATGAGCTTCTTAGGTGTTGACTGAGATTTCCTGCACACAAAATATAGTATTTTAGTTTTAAGAATAGGATGTGCAAGTTCTCAATTCTAATCCGCGGTAGCAGGGCTATGCGGGTCGTGATCCTCAGGGAGGGACTAGCGATGGAAGCGTTTGTAAGATTCTCTAAAATTTTTATTTATTTTATTAGTTATGATGGTATTTACAAGGAAGTGTGGTGAAAAGAATTTGAGAGAGAGAGAGATAGAAATCTAAACTAAAGAAAGAAAGAAAGAAAGAAAGAAACACATACCTCTTCAGTCTGCTTACCTTTTGAACCGTTGCGATGATTTACCTTTTCTTGGAAGGCGTACAAGCATGGTGTATAGGATCGTCCGCCTTCTTAATCTACACTATGAAATAAAAGACAACTATGAAGACCTGTTCATCGCCATAGGCTATCAAGGGCTCTTCTTCGGCTAGGTAGTCTCGAAGCAGTTGGTTCTCATGGTGGGCAAGACATTAGAGAGAAAATAGAAGAAAGCAAATACTGAGATACACAAGATTAAACAAGAACAAAAAAAAAAAATAATAAAAGAACAAAAACAAACCTCGATTCGATTATTAAACAATGGTGGAAAAATAAAACTTACACCGACTGTCACCATCAGTACAAGTAGATCCCTTCCTCCATGAATACATCATCTCCTCTCAGCTTTCACAAAAAGAAAATAAAAATTTACAATGGAAGAAATAAAATCTAAACTACAAGAAAACCTAAAAGCCCTAACTTTTGGCCCCTTGCTGGACGCTGGACTCTCTGTACGTTGCACTGCAGGGGGTATTTATAGGTGCAGAAGGTCGAAGAGTCCCGGATAAAGTCGCCCACGAAATCTGGTATCCAGATAACATCAAAGTGCCGCAAAAACAGGGATTTTGCCGTGGAATTGCGGCATTTCTAGGGAATCTGGTCACGCGCTTTGGCGCGTGGCTTCTTCTGGTCCGTCCATCTGGGCGCTTGCTTCTGGAAGTTTGATCCTAGCTCTTTATTCTGAATTTTTGAGATAACTTAGAAATCAAGTTACCTTGATCTCAAATATCCCAAATCTTTTATCCACGAATTTCCTTCTTATCTTTGGCTTTTATGCTCATCCTGCAAGAGGTTAGGGTTGGGTAGAATTCTATCCTTCCCTCATCTTTAATAATTGCAACTTTAGCCCTTGCATAATTGCACTTTGACAATCTGCTATTTGCACTTTGACTCTTGGGCTTCAAATATGGGCTTTTGGGCTTCATTAAGCTTTATTTATTATAAAAATAATAATTCGAGGCCTGCACACAATAAATAATAAAATATTAATAAATGTGCATTTTATAATATGAATAAATGTGCAAATGTGATGGTAAATATGATGACAATTATGCATTTTTTACTACTAATCACACCCCCACACTTATCTTTTTGCTCGTCCTCGAGTAAAAACGAAGAAAAAGAAAAATTAATCTAACCTAACTCACTTTCGTAGGAATCACGGTTGCACTTAGCATGTGCAACAAGCCGTTAAACCCCTAGGTTACCCTAGAGGACGAGTGTTGTCTCGTGAGGGTTTTCAGCGGATTACACCCACAAAATCCATAAAAAGGAAAATATTTGACTTATATTGGAAGAGACTAAGTAGTCTATAAGTTTTAGGATTATCATTTTTATTCATTCTTTAAACTTAGTCTTAATAAAGTCAATTGTTATCTATTTTAGGTAAGGGTCAAAATTAAACTTCTAATATAGTCTTTTTCGTTACCAAAAATCATATGCATCCTTGTAAATTTATACTAGGAATTCCTTAACTTGGACTCTCATGCCTCTTTATTATTTTTATAACTTCATCTAATTTTCTTTCGTGTAAGCATTAAGGCTTCTTGAGGCCCTAATACCTAACTAATTGACTATTAGATGTGTTAATAATTTTTTTTTTAATATGTATAACTCATCTAATTTTCTTTTGTGTAAGTATCAAGGCTTCTTGAGGCCCTCATATCTAACTAATTGACTCTTAGATGTGTTAATACATATCTCATATTTCTTAGTTTTATTAGGCTTTCTAATCCACCCATGTAGCGAATTTAAAGTCGATGACTCTCAAACCGGTTGGCTTTAGGGCACCAGGTGAGAAAACATCCCGCGGACTCAAATTCGAGTGAACTAGGCCCCACCAAAACTAAGGACTTTATTTTATTTACTCACCTTTAGGCATGAATACTTATGCTTCATGAGGCACATGTATCCAGCTTAATTAGTGATTGAAATTTTTTTTTTTATTATTTTTTTATGAGGCACAAGGGTCTTTTTCTTAGAATCCTAGATATGCATTAGGTATGCATATTTCATTAAGGTAAAATTAAGACTAACTACTTATTCAATTTCTCCTCCTATACCTAAAATTTAAACAATTTATTTATTTTGACCAAGTTTTTAGAAATCCTAATCATGATTTTCCTAATCCTTAAAACTATCTTAGATTTCTTTCAAAAAATAAGTCAAAGTATTATCCTTTTTATAATTTTTTTTTAGACTTTTTTTGTTTTTTTTGTTTTTTTTTATAAATGTATTACATACCCTTCCCCCACACTTGTTTCATGCATTGTCCCTAATGTATGAATGAAATGCATGGATGCATGAACTGGCAGAAAGATATAGTTACCGATACAGTGGGTCAAAAAGACCCATGGCTGCATTTACTTCCGGTACTGACTCCAAAAAGATTTTAAGACGTTGACCATTTACCTTGAATGCATTGCCATTTTTGGGGTCGTAGATCTCTATGGCTCCGTATGGAAACACAGTCTTAACAATGAAGGGCCCTGTCCATCTTGACTTCAACTTGCCAGGAAAGAGATGAAGTCTAGAGTTATAGAGTAAAACTTTTTGTCCTTGGACAAAAGTTTTTCTCGTGATGGATTTATCATGAAAAACCTTAACCCTATCCTTCGCAATCTTTGCATTATCGTATGCATCATTCCTCAACTCCTCTAGTTCAGAAATTTGTAATTTCCGAAACTCACCGGCCTTATCTAAATCGAAATTTAGCTGCTTAATTGCCCATAAGGCCCGGTGCTCTAGTTCAATAGGAAGGTGGCAAGCCTTTCCAAAGACTAATCTGTAGGGAGACATTCCTAGAATCGTCTTAAAGGCAGTCCTATATGCCCATAGGGCATCTACCAGTTTGGTGGACCAGTCCTTCCTATTCTAATTCACGGTCTTCTCCAAAATGAGCTTGACTTGCCTATTAGAAACTTCTACCTGTCCGCTAGTTTGAGGATGGTAGGGCGTAGACAATTTGTGAGTTATGGCATATCTTCGCATAAGAGCTTCAAAAGTTCTATTGCAAAAATGTGTGCCATTGTCACTAATGATGGCTCGAGGGATTCCAAAGCGTGAGATGATATTATCTTTCAAGAATTTGACAACAACTTTGTTGTCATTTGTCTTGCAAGGGACAGCTTCAACCCATTTTGACACGTAGTCTACGGCCAACAAGATGTATTGGTGCCCAAACGAATTAGGGAAGGGTCCCATAAAATCGATGCCCCAGACATCGAAAAGTTCTACTTCTAGAATAGGATTTAGGGGCATCATATTTCGTTTGGAAATTCTTCCTATCATTTGACATCTTGCGCAAGTTTTGCAATACTCAAATGCGTCTCTAAACACGGTTGGCCAATAAAAGCCACTTTGCAGAATTTTCTCGGCAGTTTTGCGGGGACCAAATGTCCACCGCAAGCGAACTCATGACAAAAAGCTAGAACGCTTCTAGTTTCCTCGTCGGGACACATCTCCTAATGATTTGGTCGCTACAATATTTGAAAAGATAAGGATCTTCCCACATGTAATACCGAACTTGAGACAAGAATCGGTATCTATCCTGTTTAGACCAATTAGGTGGTGTTTGGTTTGTGACTAAGTAATTTACTATGTCAGCAAACCATGGCTCCTTAGAGATGGCTAGAAGTTGTTCATCGGGGAAATTGTCATTGATGGGCAGTTCGTCAGAAGGTGCGTTTGGCACACGAGAGAGATGGTCAGCTACGACATTTTTGACACCTTTTTTATCTCGAATTTCGAGATCGAATTCTTGAAGGAGAAGGATCCAACGAATGAGTCGGGCCTTCGCATCTTTTTTAAGCATAAGGTATCGAAGTGCAGAATGGTCAGTGAAAATCGTGGTCTTGGTCCCAAGTAGGTATGGGCGGAATTTCTCCAAAGCAAACACTACTGCCAAGAATTCCTTCTCGGTTGTAGTATAGTTCATTTGGGCGTCATTGAGCGTCCTACTCGAATAATAGATCACGTGCTGCTTGTTGTCCTTACGCTGTCCTAAGACAGCACCTATCGCAAAATCAGAAGCATCGCACATGATCTCAAAAGGTTTGGACCAGTCCGGAGGTGAGATGATAGGAGCAGAGATAAGTTCCACTTTCAATTTCTCCCATGCACTATGGCACCTATCATCAAAGATGAAGGACACGTCTTTAGCTAGAAGGTTTGTAAGGGGTCTAGCAATTTTGCTAAAGTCCTTAATGAACCTACGATAAAATCCAGCGTGTCCTAAGAAAGACCGAATGTCCTTCACGCATCGTGGAAGTGGAAGTTTCGCTATGATCTCCACCTTGGCCTTGTCTACCTTAATCCCTTCCCTAGATATCTCGTGACCCAGGACAATCCCATGTTGCACCATGAAGTGACACTTTTCCCAATTGAGGGTCAAGTTCTTTTCGGTGCACCTACTCAGCACTAGCTCCAAGTGATGGAGACACTGGTCAAATGAATTTCCATAGACGGAGAAGTCGTCCATGAAAATTTCTAAGAAACGCTCGACCATATCCGAAAACAGGCTTAACATACAACGTTGGAATGTGGCGGGGGCATTGCATAAGCCGAAAGGCATTCGACGGTAGGCAAATGTCCCAAATGGACATGTGAACGTTGTCTTCTCTTGGTCCTCCGGGCTATAGGGATTTGGTTATATCCCGAATACCCGTCCAAAAAGCAGTAATACTCATGACCGGCTAATCTTTCCAGCATTTGGTCAATGAAAGGGAGCAGAAAATGATCTTTTCTAGTTGCTGCATTCAACTTGCGGTAGTCTATGCATACTCTTACCTTGGTAGGCATCGTGTTTGCACTAACTCATGCTTGTCGTTCTCTACCACAGTAAAGCTAGACTTCTTAGGGACCACATGCATTGGGCTAACCCATTCGCTATCGGAAATGGGATAAATGATCCCATTATCTAACAGTTTCACTATTTCGGAGTGTACAGCCTCCTGCATGAGTGGGTTTAGCCTACGGTGTGGATCTCTCTTCGGTCTAACCCCTTCCTCTAGATGGATACGATGCTGGACTATCGTAGGGCTCAGTCCCTTGATATCTGCCATACTCCAACCAATGGCTTCCCTATGTCTCCTAAGGGTTGCCAGTAGGTCTTCCTCTTGCCTATTAGTCAAATTAGATGCAACTATGACCGGTAACGTCTCTTGTTCACCGAGGTAGGCGTACTTAAGATGTTTAGGCAAGGCTTTTAACTCCAAAGAAGGAGTTGGCTCGATGGGTGGAGGAGTTAAGCTAGAATCTCCCATCTCTATAGAACTCAGATTTGATTCCCATTCGATCTCATCAAGGCTGAGATCACTTGCTTCTAAATCTTCCTCTTCCTCTGACTCAAGTATGATCTCCTCATTATGCTCACTCGTCATGTTCTCAATGAAGTTAACCTCAAAGGGTTGGTCGGTCACATCGTAGGGATGTTTACCTTGGTTGAAAACATTGACTTCCTTGGTCATATCCCCAAAAGTCAGTCTCATGGAACCGTTTCTACAATTTATAATTGCATTTGCGGTTGCTAGGAACGGTCTTCCTAAGATAACGGGAGTTTGGGACCTAGGATTAGACACAGGTTGTGTCTCTAAGACAATGAAATCGACCGGGTAAATGAATTCTCCCACCCGTATGAGAACGTCATTGATCTCTCCCTTAGGAACTTTGATAGAGCGGTCAGCCAACTGAATAGTAACTTGGGTCGGGTTGAGTTCACCTAATCCAAGTTGTGAAAATCACCTAGAGGGGGGGTGAATAGGTGAATATGCTAATCAAAGGGTAATTTAAAAATTAAAGCTACAACAGTCACCAAACAAGAATCACAAGATGAATGCAAGCAAGTAAGTATGACAATGATTATGATGAGCAAGAATAAGAGCAAGTATAGTAAAGTAAAGAGTGCAAGAAAGTAAACCATCGCAAACACAAGGATATGTTATCGAGGTTCGAGCACCCAGCTCTACTCCCCGCCTTCCCCAGAAGGATTCTAGCTACTTCACTATCACACAGACAGTTACACAATCACTGCAGTACCCAACACACAGGAGTACCCAATTTCACAAAGCTCAAGTACAAATTATCTCTGAGTAGTCAAAAGACCACAAACTCTCTCTTTCAAATATCTCTTCCCTTACAAAGGTCCTTAGAGAATATTGAGTAGGAATGAAGCTCTTGTGTAAGGTGAAAAGAAAAATTAAATCAGAGAGTATCACAAAAACCAATTCAGAAAAAGAGTGAGAATAATAGCACAAAAACCAAGAAACAAGCTCTTTTGAATTTCTCAAACTTTTGAATTTTTCTCTTGAAAATTGTTGTTGTAACCAATCTCTCCCCAAACACCTCTATTTATAGGAGAGGGCTAGGGTTTAAGGATAAAACATAATTACTGATGTTTAGGAGGTAATTAGATCAAAATATATCCTTAAACGAATTTTTTAAACACAAAAGACAAAAATAAACAGCTCTTAAAAATCTGCCCGTTACTGTTCAACGGCTACATCGGTCGACCGGTAGTACAAAATTCCGACCGTTACAGGCTATCGGTCGACCGACCCGGTCGACTGATACAAACTGTGACTCAAAATAAATATCGGTCGACTGCCCCGGTCGACCGACAGACATGCACATGGATACGTGCATTCTGCCAGGACCTCGGTCGACTGGTCCGGTCGACCGGACCAGCCTGACACAGACTCGGTCGACTGTCGGTAGACTGCCGGTCGACCGGATCAGGTCAGAAAACGAAATAAAGACAGAATTTTGAGAAGAAAAATATTTTTAACAAAACTATTTTAAACAGGAATTCAGTATGTAACATAAAAAGAAATTTGTAGAAGAAAGATTTTGTACTAAAATATTTTTGTATATTTTATAGGAAATAAACTAAGAAATAGTATAAGCGCAAAAACGTGTGTGATTGAGCTTCAAACCTAATCTCTATTCTTTAACAAGCTATAAAACTAAAAATACAAAACCTAAGGACCTCTGAGCAATCTTCACGTCTTTGAGCCATCCAATGCCTTGCTAGTGCCTTCTCTTCTATGATCCTTCCTTGATGAGCAAATTGCCTTCATTGCTGTGTGGAACTTAGAAGTTTTTGCAACAGCGAAGCGAATGAACTCTAAACATGGTACAAAACCTGAAACTTATCTTAAACAAAATCATTAGTACCAAATAGCACTAATTTGGTTTGTCATCATCAAAACACAAAAACAATTGGAGAGTGTAACCTCTTGGGCTAACAATCTCCCCCTTTTTGATGATGACAAAACAAATAGGCTATTAACAAAAATATAGGGAGGAGAAAACTCCCCCTCAAATTATGCTATAATTAAAAACACAATAATATGCTCTAGATACCAATAATTGAAATGATGCACCAATTATTGAAACCAATTGAAACAAACAATAATATGCTCTAGATACCAATTTAAACTAAAATACAAAAACTCATAAAACATATAAATTCATATGGAACCAAGACCAAATGAACTTATTTTTGTCCATGTAACTTACTCTCCCCCTTTTTGTCATACATCAAAAAGGGTTATGAAAAACATGTTCAATCAATAATACACATATTTAGTTCTCCACAAATAAACGAAAATCTAGCAAAATCAAGTGGTTTAGTGAAAATATCGGCTAGTTGAAAAATCGGTGGAAACATAATCAATATCAATATCACCTTTCTCAAAATGATCTCTAAGAAAGTGATATCTAATCTCAATGTGCTTGGTCTTACTATGTTGATTTGCATTTTTGGTTAAATGAATAGTACTAGTATTATCACAAAATATTTTAATATTTTTATAATGCAAATCATAATCAAGGAGAGTATGTTTCATCCAAAGGACTTATGCACAACAAGCCCCCGCGGCAACATACTCCGCCTCGGCGGTTGATAGAGCTACGGAATTTTGCTTCCTAGAGGACCATGAAACAAGACAATTACCAAGAAATTGACATGTCCCACTAGTACTCTTTCTATCTACTCTATAACCCGCATAGTCGGCATCCGAATAACTAATCATAGAAAAATCTCCGGTTTTCGGATACCAAAGACCTAATCCAATCGTTCCCTTAACATATCGAATAATGCGTTTTACGGCAATTAAATGAGACTCTTTGGGACACGATTGAAATCTAGCACAAAGACACACACTAAACATGATATCCGGCCTACTTGCCGTTAAATATAAAAGACTACCTATCATGCTTCTAAACAATTTAATATCAACATTTTTACCTTGGTCGTCCTTATCAAGCTTGGTTGTAGTTGCCATGGGAGTGTTGCAAGCTTTAGCGTCTTCAAGTCCAAACCTCTTCACGAGTTCCTTAGCGTATTTGGCTTGAGAGATGAAGTTCCCATCATGCAATTGCTTGACTTGGAGTCCAAGAAAGAAGTTGAGCTCACCCATGGAGGACATTTCAAATTCTTGTTGCATTACCTTTTCAAAATCCTTGCATAAAACTTCATTAGTAGAACCGAAGATTATATCATCAACATAAATTTGGACAATTAAAATATCATTATCAACATGCTTAGTGAATAGAGTAGTGTCTACTTTGCCTTTAATAAAATTATTTGAAATGAGAAAACTAGAAAGCCTTTCATACCAAGCTCTTGGAGCTTGTTTCAATCCATACAAAGCTTTATCAAGTTTAAAAACAAAATCGGGATGAACATGATCAATAAAACCGGGAGGTTGAGAAACATAAACTTCTTCATTAATAAAACCATTTAAAAATGCACTTTTTACATCCATTTGAAAAAGTTTAAAATTTTTAAAACATGCAAAAGCTAGTGTCATCCGTATGGCTTCAAGCCGTGCTACGGGTGCAAAGGTCTCCTCAAAGTCAATTCCCTCAACTTGAGTGTAACCTTGGGCCACTAACCTAGCTTTATTCCTAATGACATTTTCGGACTCATCCATCTTGTTTCTAAAGATCCACTTAGTACCAATTATTGGTCTATCGTGGGGCTTAGGAACAAGGTGCCAAACTTGGTTGCGCTCAAATTGATTGAGTTCCTCTTGCATGGCAAGCAACCAATATGGGTCCGTCTCGGCTTCGAGAATGCCTTTGGGTTCAAAATGAGAAATGAAAGCAAAGTTACCACATAGGTCATGGAGTTTGGAGCGCGTTGTGACTCCTTTGGAAGCATCACCCAAGATGAGCTCCTTAGGATGATTTGTAGCGTATCTCCAAGCTTTGGGAAGCGGTTGAGCGCTTTCCTCATTATCCTCTTGAACTTCACCTAAAGGTTCTTGCTTATCTTCTTGAGCGGGTGAGTCCTTCAAGGATAGTTTCTCCATGCTTTTACCTAATGGTTCAATCTCTACAACATTCTCAACAAACACATTAGACTCTTCAAACTTAACATGCATAGTTTCTTCAATAGTTTGTGAAGATCTAATAAAAACTCTATATGCTTTGCTAGTAGAGGAATATCCAACAAAGATAGCCTCATAAGCCTTAGCATCAAATTTACCCAAATTCTCTTTAGTGTTCAAAACAAAACATTTGCATCCAAAAACTTTGAAATATGACACATTTGGTTTTCTAGAAAGATACATTTCAAAAGATGTTTTAGAAGAATTTTTGCATAAATAAATACGATTCGATATATAGCATGCGGTGTTTACGGCCTCGGCCCATAAATATTGAGGGAGGTCGTACTCACTTATCATTGTCCTAGCCATCTCTTGAGGTGTTCTATTTTTCCTTTCAACAACTCCATTTTGTTGTGGAGTCCTAGGACAAGACATTTCATGCTTAATTCCCTTTTCATCACAATAAGTCATGAAGAGTTGGTTAACAAACTCACCACCTCTATCACTCCTTATTCTCAAAATCGAAAAACCTTTTTCTTTTTCAACTCTTTTTCTAAAAATCTTAAAGTGAGAAAAAGTTTGATCTTTATTTTGCAAAAAGAAAACCCAAGTGAAACGAGAGAAATCATCAACTAAAACAAATGCAAATCTACTTCCATTTAAGCTTTTAGTTTTAGTTGGTCCAAATAAATCCATATGAATTAATTCTAAAGGTCTAGTTGACATGATATCCTTGATTGGTTTGAAGGAAGACTTGGTTTGTTTCCCAAGTTGGCACGCACCACAAATGCGGTCTTTCTCAAAACTCAAGCAAGGAATACCCTTCACCAATTCCTTTGAATTAATTCTAGAAAGATGTTCAAAAGATGCATGTCCTAATCTTCTATGCCAAAGCCAAGAATTTTCATCAAAAGCATTTAAACATTTAGTAGAACACTCTACATTAAGCATGTCAATTATATAAACATTATCATCACGAAAACCGGTTAAAATACAATCATTCGATTTAACATCAAAAATCTTACAAGTAGAATCATCAAAAACAACTTTAAGGCCACGATTACAAAATTGACTAATACTAAGTAAATTATGCTTTAAACCATCAACAAGAACTACATTTTCTATAATAGGAGATGAACCAATTTGAATATTACCAATACCGATGATGGTGCCTTTGGAATCATCCCCGAAGGTGACGGAGCCACCTTCCATGTACCTTGATAGGGTTGTGAAGTTGTTGATATCCCACGTCATGTGTCTCGAACAACCACTATCAAGGTACCACCGCTCCCTACGTCTTGGAGCCTTGGTGTGTACCTACATCAAACATTTTAGGACTTGATTTTGGTACCCACATTTTCTTGGGTCCATGAGGGTTAGAGCCATTAACCCAAACAAGATTATTTGAACTATGCAATTTATCATAACAAAATTTAGCTAAATGTCCATTTTTGCCACAATAAGTACATCTATACACTCTACCATATTTAAAAGCATAGTGAGTGTGTGATTTGTGAGCATGGGCATTGTGAGCATGAAAAGATTTAGCATGAGAAGTATTATTTGAAGTGTGAGCATGTGGAATTTTAGCATGAGAATCTTTAACATGAGAAGTGTGCTTTTTGGAAAACTTTTCTTCAAGCTTCTTGGTGTTAAAAGCACAATCTTTCAAAACCTTTTCAAAATCAACCATTTTGGTTTTTAAGGAAGAAATTTCTTTATTATCAATAATAGGGGTTTTACCCTTACAAGAAATCTTATAAGCGTCAAATTCATTTTGAATAGAAACAAGATTGGAAGAAAGATCATCTTTTTCTTTTGAAACCAAAGCAAGTTGATTTTTAAGAAAAGCAACTTCTTTTTATAATTTAAAGCATTCCATTTTCTTGTTATCATAAGTTTCGGAAAGTTCTACAAAAGCATGAACTGGAACTTCCTTACTCAAATCATCATCATTATCATCAAGAGATTGAGGTTTACCTTGGGTGTGTTTGCCATGAAACACATATTTGCGGTATCCACTTCTTCTTCGGACTCACTTTCCGAATCCCATGTTGCCTTGTAGGCTTTCTTTTCTTCCGACTTCCTATGCTTGAAGGAGGAAATTATCTTCTTTTTGAGCTCCGGGCAATCCGCTATCATGTGTCCGGGCTTTCGGCAATTGTAGCAAACTCTTTCCTCCCTTTTGTCTTCAAACTTTCTTTGGAAGTTAAACTTTTTCCTTCGGTACAATCTCTTCATGTTTCGTACAAGGAGGGAGAGATCCTCATCTTCTTCTTCATCTTCATCATCGTCTTCAAGAGTGGATGAAGACTTGAAAGCTATGGACTTCTTCTTTGTTGGAGCAACCTCTTCTCTTGCTTTCTTTTCCATCTCATGGGTCTTTAGGTTCCCATGAGACTAATGATGTCCATCTCATCCTTGTCGTTTAATTCCTTCAAGGTGGTGGCCTTTATCTCCCAAGATAGAGGAAGAGCTCGTATCACTTTGCGCACCTTTTGATCGTTGGAGATGACGTCACCTAAGGAAGAAAGACCATTTGTAATTTTAGTGAAACGAGTAATCATACAATCAATGGATTCATCATCAAGCATTTTAAATGATTCATATTGGGACCTCAAGAGATCTATTTTAGCTCTCTTGACTTGTGAAGTCCCTTCATGCATGACCAATAAGTGTTGCCAAATCTCATGGGCGGATTGGCAATGAATTACCCGTGTAAGGTCATCCTCATTCAAGGCGGTTAAAAGGGAGTTTTGGGCTTTTGAGTTAGCCTCATATTCTCTAAAGTTGAAGTCGGTCCAAGTGCTCTCATCACTATCGGGTGCTATGTAGGGTTTGGTCAAGGACTTAGCTACCAAGCTACCTAGTGATTGCAAAAATATAGTCATCCTAACCTTCCAAATGGGAAAATTTAGGCCATCAAATTTAGGTGGGGTTTTAATGTTGTCGGCCATATTTACTAGTGTATGAATGGATGAATGAAAATGTTGATTAGCAATATTTTAAGGATCTCTCTATGGATGTTAAGCCAAACCTAGAGTCCAAGCTCTGATACCAATTGAAAATCACCTAGAGGGGGGGGGGTGAATAGGTGAATATGCTAATCAAAGGGCAATTTAAAAATTAAAGCTACAACAGTCACCAAACAAGAATCACAAGATGAATGCAAGCAAGTAAGTATGACAATGATTATGATGAGCAAGAATAAGAGCAAGTATAGTAAAGTAAAGAGTGCAAGAAAGTAAACCAATCGCAAACACAAGGATATGTTATCGAGGTTCGAGCACCCAGCTCTACTCCCCGCCTTCCCCAGAAGGATTCTAGCTACTTCACTATCACACAGACAGTTACACAATCACTGCAGTACCCAACACACAGGAGTACCCAATTTCACAAAGCTCAAGTACAAATTATCTCTGAGTAGTCAAAAGACCACAAACTCTCTCTTTCAAATATCTCTTCCCTTACAAAGGTCCTTAGAGAATATTGAGTAGGAATGAAGCTCTTGTGTAAGGTGTAAAGAAAAATTAAATCAGAGAGTATCACAAAAACCAATTCAGAAAAAGAGTGAGAATATTAGCACAAAAACCAAGAAACAAGCTCTTTTGAATTTCTCAAACTTTTGAATTTTTCTCTTGAAAATTGTTGTTGTAACCAATCTCTCCCCAAACACCTCTATTTATAGGAGAGGGCTAGGATTTAAGGATAAAACATAATTACTGATGTTTAGGAGGTAATTAGATCAAAATATATCCTTAAACGAATTTTTAAACACAAAAGACAAAAATAAACAGCTCTTAAAAATCTGCCCGTTACTGTTCAACGGCTACATCGGTCGACCGGGCCGGTCGACCGGTAGTACAAAATTCCGACCGTTACAGGCTATCGGTCGACCGACCCGGTCGACTGATACAAACTGTGACTCAAAATAAATATCGGTCGACTGCCCCGGTCGACCGACAGACATGCACATGGATACGTGCATTCTGCCAGGACCTCGGTCGACTGGTCCGGTCGACCGGACCAGCCTGACACAGACTCGGTCGACTGTCGGTAGACTGCCGGTCGACCGGATCAGGTCAGAAAACGAAATAAAGACAGAATTTTGAGAAGAAAAATATTTTTAACAAAACTATTTTAAACAGGAATTCAGTATGTAATATAAAAAGAAATTTGTAGAAGAAAGATTTTGTACTAAAATATTTTTGTATATTTTATAGGAAATAAACTAAGAAATAGTATAAGCGCAAAAACGTGTGTGATTGAGCTTCAAACCTAATCTCTATTCTTTAACAAGCTATAAAACTAAAAATACAAAACCTAAGGACCTCTGAGCAATCTTCACGTCTTTGAGCCATCCAATGCCTTGCTAGTGCCTTCTCTTCTATGATCCTTCCTTGATGAGCAAATTGCCTTCATTGCTGTGTGGAACTTAGAAGTTTTTGCAACAGCGAAGCGAATGAACTCTAAACATGGTACAAAACCTGAAACTTATCTTAAACAAAATCATTAGTACCAAATAGCACTAATTTGGTTTGTCATCATCAAACACAAAAACAATTGGAGAGTGTAACCTCTTGGGCTAACAAGTTGTTGATATACGGAGAAAGGGAGCAAATTGATGCTAGCTCCTAAATCGAGGAGTGCTCGATTGATTTCGGCTCGACCTATGGTGCAAGAGATGGTGGGGCAGCCAGGGTCCTTATACTTGATAGGGATCTGGTTGGACAATAGCTCACTAATGTTAGTGGCTAGAAAAACCTTCTTAGGCACATTAGTCTTTCTTTTCTTGGTGCACATGTCCTTAAGGAATTTGGCATAACTAGGGACCTATTGGATTGCATCAAGAAGTGGAATGTTGAGCCTAACTTGATTAAACACCTCTAATAATTTCTCCATATGTGCATTGTTGTTGCTTCTAAGCCTATTTGGAAATGGAGCTATAGGCTGGTGCACCTGACCTGCTGACTTTTCAGCTTCAGTTTCATTGGGACTGGATGGAGAAGGAGTGGAGCTAGATGGAATGAATGGCTGAGATGGATCCGATGGCATGGATACTTGATTATCAACTTGTTTCCCAGATCTGAGCGTATGAACCATGTGACACTGATTTGGGTCTTGAGCCTCATTGGCTGGCCTAGAATTCCTAGGATTTGGCAATGGTTGACTCGGTAGGGTACCCCTCTGTCTCTCTTGTTGGTTCAATTGGATCTCTATCCTAGTTAAAACTTGAGCCAGCGTGTCGTGGCTTTTAACTAGAGTGTCCATCTTCTTTCCAAATTTGAAAGTCTTGTCTCCATTTGTGAATTTTGGACAGACGGTGGAGGATTTTGACTAGGGAAATTTTGTTGATAAGGCGGATTTTGGAAATTGTTGGAGAATTTGGGCCTAGTTTGATCATTGTTGCTTGGGCCCCACGAAAAATTAGGATGATTTCTCCAACCAGGATTGTAGGTGGGTGAATAAGGATTGTTGGCAGGCCTTGTGAAGGCCGCACTCATATGTTCGGGCAAGCTTTGATGCGCGATAAAGACAGGACATTCCTCGAACATATGGTTCATATCTTGACAATAAGTACAGCCCGCCGAAAATGTTGGGCTGACTTGGTTCACTGAGACTGGCTCCTTAGTTTCTAGGGCCTCTAGTCTTCGCATAACAGCAGCTAACTTAGCATCGGTTGCTATGTTGGCCTCAATGGAATGGATACCTCCTTTTGAAGAAGTAGGGTCATTAGTCCTAGATTTTTCAGGAGTAGGTTCCCATTGGATGGTATTTTCAGCTAATTCCTCATACAATTGCCATCCATCAGTTTCGTCCTTTTTCAGAAATCCTCCTTGGCACATGGATTCTAACAACGTTTTAGTTTGATATTCTAATCCATCATATAGAACTTGGCATAATCGCCATTTCTCTATCCCATGGTGAGGGCATTGGGCAAGGAGGTCCTTGAAACGTTCGAAGTATTTCCAAAAGGGCTCATTGGCTGTCTGCTTAAACTGTAGGATATTCTTCCTAATCAATGCAGTCTTGTGAACAGGATAAAATTTCTTTAAGAATGCCTTAACAAAATTATCCCAAGAAGATATAGAACCCACCTCTAGACTGTATAGCCATTTCTTTGCTAAATCCTTCAAAGCAAAGGGGACAAACCTAAGTTTGATGTCATCTTTTCCTAACTTAGGAATATTCATCATGAGACATACTTCCTCAAATTCCCTTATGAAGAAGTATGCATCCTCGGATTCCAACCCATGGAATTTAGGAAGGGTGTTGATGTATTGTGGCTTAAGCTCAAATGGGTCAACACCTTCATCATTAAGCTTGATGCAAGAGGGCAGAGAAGTCCTGATAGGATAGATCCTATCTTGGAGTGACAGTGGTTGTGCCATTTGTAGGTCGGGCTTGAGCTCGGGTGGTGAACTAGTCCTAGTTAGCCTGGATGTAAGTTGGTCTCTCGACCAAGTGGGCATGCACAATTAGCAAACAAGTTCACCCAATCAACCAAAAAAAAGAAAAACAAACAAAAATCCTATTCTAGGGTTATCCTTGACCTAGACGACTCCTAACTTTAGACTGTCCTTAGGAGGTCTATTGTCGACGTTAACCACAAGCTAATCGGCCAGGTAGGTGGCAAGACCGGTGGGAGGTTTTCCGTCAGAGACGTTCCTTAATTAAATAACCACCGTTCTTCGGGCTTTCGGCCCTCAATCCCCTGCCTAGACACCGATTTGACAAGGGTTAATTTCGAACAATTTTCCTTCTTCGGTCAATCTCCTATTGAGTCCGAGTTAACCTAGGGCCAACGTCTAGTCAAATTTTAATTAAAGTTAGGGTTGTGAGTGTGACGGATATGATTTTTGGGCCAAGAAAGGGTGATAAAATCCGCACCTTATCTTGCTTATGGGTTATGCCCTTAAGATGAATTAGTGTACGTGTAAAGCTGTAGAAAAGTAATCACTCAAGAAAGCAGTAAACAACCAAGAGTGTTTCCTAATCTATATGCTATGCAAACGTACCTTGTCGCCAGTACTCTTCAACAGAATTAAAAAGAATTAAAATAGACACGTGTCCTAAATGCAAGAGTCTAATATTTTTTTTATTTTCAACAAATGGGTTAATGTTATTAATTATCAGTTGCAGAGTGATAACAGAGAAATTTAATCACAGCAGTAAGCAAATTTTGCAATGCAGAGCAACCTGCAGAAATCTTGATTAGTAGTGAACTACTATTGCCGCGGAAATGCGGCTCTTGCCGCGATTCCGCGGCAAATAGGTAGGCCGTGGTGCTCTGCCTTCGAGGGCAGAGGCACTGGGTAGCTATGTGTCCTTGCTGCTGCTTTTTTTTTCCTGTTTTCTGTATCTGCAAACAGAAAGAATAAAAATTGATTAGATGGAGGAAATCGTGCCGTTCCTTCCCCGGCAACGGCGCCAAAAATTTGTTGACTGAGATTTCCTGCATACAAAATATAGTATTTTAGTTTTTAAGAATAGGATGTGCAAGTTCTCAATTCTAATCCGTGGTAGCAGGGCTATGTGGGTCGTGATCCTCAGGGAGGACTAGCGATGGAAGCGTTTGTAAGATTCTCTAAAATTTTTATTTATTTTATTAGTTATGATGGTATTTACAAGGAAGTGTGGTGAAAAGAATTTGAGAGAGATAGAGATAGAAATCTAAACTAAAGAAAGAAAGAAAGAAAGAAACACATACCTCTTCAGTCTGCTTACCTTTTGAACCGTTGCGATGATTTACCTTTTCTTGGAAGGCGTACAAGCATGGCGTATAGGATCGTCCGCCTTCTTAATCTACACTATGAAATAAAAGACAACTATGAAGACCTGTTCATCGCCATAGGCCATCAAGGGCTCTTCTTCGGCTAGGTAGTCTCGAAGCAGTTGGTTCTCATGGTGGGCAAGACATTAGAGAGAAAATAGAAGAAAGCAAATACTGAGATACACAAGATTAAACAAGAACAAAAAAACAAAAATAATAAAAGAACAAAAACAAACCTCGATTCGATTATTAAACAATGGTGGAAAAATAAAACTTACACCGACTGTTACCATCAGTACAAGTAGATCCCTTCCTCCATGAATACATCATCTCCTCTCAGCTTTCACAAAAAGAAATAAAAAATTTACAATGGAAGAAATAAAATCTAAACTACAAGAAAACTAAAAACCCTAACTTTGGCCCTTTGCTGGACGCTGGACTCTCTGTACGTTGCACTGCAGGGGGTATTTATAGGTGCAGAAGGTCGAAGAGTCCCGGATAAAGTCGCCCACAAAATCTGGTATCCAGATAACATCAAAGTGCCGCAAAAACTGGGATTTTGCCGTGGAATTGCGGCATTTCTAGGGAATCTGGCCACGCGCTTTGGCGCGTGGCTTCTTCTGGTCCGTCCATCTGGGCGCTTGCTTCTGGAAGTGTGATCCTGGCTCTTTATTCTGGATTTTCGAGATAACTTAGAAATCAAGTTACCTTGATCTCAAATATCCCAAATCTTTTATCCACGAATTTCCTTCTTATCTTTGCTTTTATGCTCATCCTGCAAGAGTTTAGGGTTGGGTAGAATTCTATCCTTCCCTCATCTTTAATAATTGCAACTTTAGCCCTTGCATAATTGCACTTTGACAATCTGCTATTTGCACTTTGACTCTTGGGCTTCAAATATGGGCTTTTGGGCTTCATTAAGCTTTATTTATTATAAAAATAATAATTCGAGGCCTGCACACAATAAATAATAAAATATTAATAAATGTGCATTATAATATGAATAAATGTGCAAATGTGATGGTAAATATGATGACAATTATGCATTTTTTACTACTAATCATTAGGCTATCAAAGTCGACCAGAGAAGCTCTACAAGAAGCTCTGGCTAATACTGAGGTCTTCATGACCCAGGTGCCGATCAGACCAAAGGAGGAAGATGTCGAGGATTGCCTCCACGCCTCCCAAATATTCCCTGCATCACCTTCACGGCAGATGATATGCATGTCAAAGGGAAACATGATCGACCCCTTTACTTCGCAGGGTATATTGGATCATCTAAGGTGAACCGCATTCAGGTAGATCCCGGGTCCGCATTGAGCATTATGCCTCGCCGAGTCATGCAACATCTCGGGATTCCTACTCACCGTTTGAGCGTCACCCAGACTACTATTTACGGGTTCAATGCCAATAGTACCCGTCCAATGGGGAAGGTCAAGCTCAAATGCCAGATTGGAGACCTAAAGTCAGAGGTGACATGCTACGTCATAAATGCTGACATCTCCTACAACTTGCTGCTGGGACGACCGTGGATTCATCGCAATTCTATCGTTCCCTTTACTCTCCACCAAGTCATGAAATACATTGACGGAAGTGGAAAGGTGCGAACGTTGATTGCCGAAAGGCATCTATTCAAGGGAGTGGAGAATTATTTCATAGATTCCCTCCTGTATCAGGAATCTGTGGAAACAGATGAAATCTCACAACCAGAGGAGCCCGACTCTGGTAATGAAGCCGACACCGAGCTAAAAAAAGAAGAATGCATATGGGAACTAGACCCACTTGTAACGGGCAATAATAAGCTCGATGTTGATAATACCTCCGACGATGTAGGCGGATGGTATATTAATGAAGACTTAGATCTGGCGTATTTCTCTGTGTTTGCTTTTGACTCAGTGCTGTCAGACACTAGTACCGAAGTTGACGACGATCTCTGGTCGGCAATAGATGCTTTGACATCATTGCATGTACCGGTGAAATCGTCTTTCGAAACCTGTCGAAATGTCGGCGATGCGCAAGAATCAATATTCATGGTTCCAGCAAGACGGAAAGTCCAAAGACCAATCCTTTTCGGACGAGTTGAATCCGAACTAATGTCCCATGAAGAGTTAGAAGACGAAGAGGAATCCCCTCAATTCGGTCATTATGAGCCAAAGGCACTCAGAATGATGGGAAGCATGGGGTATGATCTGACAAGCGGACTAGGGTTGAATTTCGGGAAAGGAAGGAGAACGCTACTTCGATCTTTTGTACCGAAAGGGAAAACCCTCGATTATTATCATCGGACTCGCATGGGGTTGGGCTATGTGTCAACTCCGATCCCATCAGCCTCTGACTCTGAAGAGACATTAAGCCATGATTGCTCATCGGGCACGTCCTCGTGGGAATTAGATGCTAATGTCGGCAACATCTTCAAAGAACTTTCAGTGAACATGGTTTCAACAAGCCACCTGGAAGATGGAGATGAGGAAATGATCCAATCCGATGCAGATCCTTGGATCAAACACTTAAACAATCTTTGGGATACCCGCTTTGAACAGCGCGAGCCACCCACAAAAGATAAGGTTGTTCAGATCAATCTAGGAGATGAGGCTAATCCTAAGCCCATCTTCATAAGTGACGGCCTGTCACCTTCGGAGAAAAAGGATCTAATATCTCTTGTACAAGAATATATAGATGTCTTCGCCTGGAATTACGAGGATATGCCTGGACTTGATCCACGAGTGGCTATGCACCGCCTCAACATTAATACGGACGTAAAACCCGTCAAACAACAACAGCGCCGGTTCCGTCCAGAAGTAATGGAGGCAATTCAATCAGAAGTCAGAAAGCTTATAGACTCTGGCTTCATTAGGGAAGAACAACATCCCGACTGGGTAGCTAACATCGTCCCCGTTGCTAAAAAGAATGGAAAGATCCGGATCTGCATTGATTTCCGTGATCTAAATGAGGCTTGTCCCAAAGACGATTCCCACTGCCAATCACAGATGTTATGATTGACAACACATGTGGATTCGAGCGAATGTCCTTCATGGATGGATTCTCAGGATATAATCAAATTAAAATGTATCCTGACGACGAGAAACATACCTCTTTCAGGACAGCACTGGGGGTATACTGCTACACCGTCATGCCCTTCGGACTAAAGAATGCGGGGCCGACATATCAAAGGGCCATGAATGCCATTTTTCACGAGCACATGCGCAAAACGGTGGAATGCTATATGGACGACATCGCGGTGAAAAGTCGCGTTAAAGGGGATCATATAACTGATCTAAAGGTCGTCTTTGACATCATGCGGGCCCATCAATTGAAGATGAACCCCACCAAGTCCTTCCTGGGGGTGGCCAGTGAAAAATTCCTAGGGTTTATAGTAACCTCTACGGGGATTCATTTGGACCCGGAAAAGGTTCGCGCTATCCAGGAGATGCAACCTCCGAGAAACCTCAAGGAGCTCGGGGGATTGCAAGGACGATTGGCGTATATCCGAAGGTTTATCTCAATTTATCCGGGAGATGCCAACCCTTTTCCAAATTAATGAAGAAGGGTGTTTCGTTCATTTGGGACAGCGCTTGCCAGCAAGCATTTGAGGAAATTAAACAGTACCTCACACAATCGCCAGTCCTTATAGCTCCGATGTCTGGAAAACCTTTCCTGATATACGTCCGAGCGATGGATCATTCTTTAGGAGCTCTACTAGCTCAGAATGATGATCAGGGACGAGAGCAAGCAATCTACTATTTGAGTAGAACAATGATCAGAGCCGAACATCGGTACAACCCGATCGAGAAGGAATGTTTGGCATTGGTGTTTGCTATTCAGAAAATGCGACACTATTTGGTAGGTCAGACGATAAACGTCATATCAAAAGTCAACCCCTTGAGGTTACTCATGACAAAGCCTTCATCATTAAATGGCCGGCTGGCAAAATGGGCCATATTGCTATCCCAATATGAAATGCACTTTTTACCACAAAAAGCCGTGAAGGGTCAAGCGGTGGCGGATTTTCTGGCTGAGCATCCAGATCCGAGGGCAGCCCAACTTTACGAAGATCTCCCAGACAAGGTCGCTGAAGCCTGCCAGACCCAGACATCCTTCGAAAGGCAGGAGTGGCAACTTTTCTTTGATGGGGCGTCGAGAACGAGCGCAAAAGGACACATAGTGGCAGGAGTAGGAGTAGTACTCGTCTCCTCACAGAACTATGTGATTCCTCGAGTTGTCTCATTAACCGAGTCGTGTTCCAACAATGTAGCGAATACAATGCTCTTTTGATTGGGATGCAACTCGCCAATGAGATTGGCGTTAAAATCTCGAGGCATATGGTGACTCCAAACTCATCGTTAGCCAGGTTCGCGGGGAGTACGAAGTCAGACATGAAGACCTAGTACCTTATTACAACGCAACTGTCCACATGGCTGGAAGTTTACAAACTTCTACATCGACCATGTACCACGCAAGCAAAATGCGCATGCAGATGCACTGGCATCCCTCGCTGCCTCTTTAGCTCTACCGGCTGGAACAGTGGAGAAGATATTTGTCCACAGCCACGACCTGTATTGCCCGAGGATTGCTCCTAAGGATTACCAGGAGCCAACAGGAGATTCTCAAAACAAAGAAGCGCTGGAATTGTTAATCGGTCCAGAGCCTAGAGACTGGCGATTCCCCTACATTGATTATGTCATGTATGGCATCTTGCCTGAGGACACCAAAGAAGCGGCTGCCATTCAAAGGAAAGCCCCTAAATTCTACTATAATGCGATTACACGAACATTGTATCGTCGATCGCACGACGGGATCTTGCTCCGCTGTCTTTCACCAAAAGAGGCACAGGAAATATTGAAAGAAGCCCATGACGGTATGTGTAGAGCCCATCAACCTGGCCCAAAACTAGCATACCGACTCCAAAGGCTGGGATATTATTGGCCTAAGATGATCGCTGATACCATCAATTATGCCAAAAGATGTCATGCCTGCCAAATACATGACGATTTCATCCATCGAGCACCAGGGTATCTTCACCCTACGACCTCTACCTGGCCATTCGAAATGTGGGGGATGGATGTAGTTGGCCCTATCAGCCCTCCATCATCAAAAGGACAGCGGTTTATTTTGGCCATAACCGATTACTTCTCCAAATGGGCTGAGGCCATTCCCTTGAAGGAGGTAAAGTCATCAGACGTGATCAAATTCGTCAAACATCATGTCATTTACCGTTTTGGTGTACCTCGACGAATCGTCCACGACAACGGACCCCAGTTTATCAGTCAGGCTTTCCAAAGGTTCTGCGCCAAGTTCAGAATCCAGAGTGTGTCCTCAACGGCATACTACCCCGCCGCTAATGGTCTCGCAGAAGCTTTCAACAAGACCATTGGCAAGCTTCTCAAGAAATTCGTCTCAAAAAGTCAACGTGACTGGGATGACAAGTGGGTGAATGCTTATGAGCTTATCGCACAACTGTTCGAACCCCAACCAAAGATACACCATTTTCTTTGGTATATGGGTGTGAAGTAGTGCTTCTACTAGAAATCCAAATTCCATCTCTACGCGTCGCCCTGACAGCAGAGATGACAAATGAGGAGAAGCATAGACAGCGACTCCAAGAATTGGAAGCCTTGGATGACAAACGTCTGCAGGCCCACAACAAATTGAGCTTTACCAAGCCCGGATTACCAGAGCCTTCAACAAGAAAGTCAAAGTGCGAACTTTCAAGAAAGGCAATCTTGTCTTAACCGTCAGAAGACCTATGATAATGACACATAAGACGAAAGGAAAATTCAGTCTAAATGGGAAGGACCATTTGTAGTAGAGTCAGTCTACTCAAATGGATCATATCGCCTCATAACCTTAAATGGCGATACACTCATGATGCCGATCAATGGCAAATTCTTGAAGAAGTACTATCCTTAATAGTACTCCTCCACTGATCAAGTTAAAAGTACACCTCTGATCAAAACAAGAAGAGCTTCTTCATTAACATCCGACGCCTCCAACGGCTAAGGATAGAGGAAAATGTTGGCTTTTAAGCCCAACATAAGTCTTCGACAACTCATCATACTGAGGGGAATAGCATGGCTAGCCCAACTCAAACGGTAGTTGGTAAAGGCATATCAAACCCGTTGACAGCTGAGGATTTGCTAAAAATCCTAAGGGACATGTTCCCCTTTGATCCAACGCCTCCGACGGCTAAGGATAGAGGAAAATGTTGGCTTTTAAGCCCAACATAAGTCTTCGACAACTCACTATGCTGAGGGGAATAGCATGGCTAGCCCAACTCAAACGGTAGTTGGTAAAGGCACCTCAAATCCGTTGACAGCTGAGGGTTTGCTAAAAATCCTAAGTGGATGTAGTTCCACCCACTTCCCTCCAAAATCCCTTACCAATTCTCATCCACAGAATGGTAGGTCTACAAAATACAATCATTGCTACGTTAACACTATACCTCTGGTAGTGAAAATTCTCAATACTCCTTGTCGAGTACAAACTTTACTTGTCAACTCTACGTGGAGCAGCAAGACTTCAAATTTGCCAAGTTAACACTATACCTCTGGCTCTTCAAACTTCACTTGTCAATTCTCATCAATAGAATGACAGGTCCTCAAATTGCTCGTATCGCAAACCAATTTTTGTCAAGTTAATACCACACCTCTGACAAATATACTGTTAAGTTAATATTACACTTCTAACAGTAATCAAGTTGCTGCCAAGTTCAATATTAAACCTCTGACAGTCACCTTCCTTCAGACTTCTATATCAAGGCTGAAATGAACGATGCTAAGTTAATACTACACCTCTAGCTTCCAAGTCATTGCTAAGTTCAACAATATACTTAAAGCCATGACTTTCCCTCGGACTTCCTTGTTAAAGTCAAGATGACTAATGCCAAGTTCAAAATTACACCTCTAGTATTACTCTCACTGTCAAGTTAAACATCACACCTATGACAGTGACACTTTCAGTTTTCCCAAGTGAAAGCTGAAATGCTTCTGAGTCAAGTTAATATCACACCTCTGACTCACATTCTTGTCAAGTTAACATCACACTTCTGGCAAGACAACTTTCAACCCGTTAAGTTAACATCACACCTCTAACGGTAAAAACTTTCCTAGATCCCCCGCGAATCTAGCCTCACTTGTTATTCTCGTCAACAGAATAACAAGTCCACTTAAAAATATTGTTAGGTTAACATTACACCATTAACAGTGTTTTCATTAACTCCCCAGCTGATCTTAATCAAGTTAATCCCAAACCTCTGATAAAAGTTCATCCTCCCTGGGGGTACAAATTCAGCTTGTCATTCTCCGTTATAGATTGGCAGGTCCACAAAAGTTATCTTATCTCTGTTAAGTTAATATCACACCTCTGACAGCATTGCTGAGTTCCTGAAATAGGATCTCTCTTTACAAAATTTGACTCGTTAAGATTATTATCATAATTTTGACAGGTCAAAGGTTATTTACTTCTATTCGTCTGACTTTCAATACAAAAAGGGAGTTCAAGACAACAGAAGAACAAAAAGAAATGTGTCGCTTTTATTTATATCCAGGCATATGAAGGTGATACAAAACGCTCTCTTATACAATAAGATTGAGTGTTACAATAAAGGAGTACAAAGAAGTCCCTTTCTCTCTCAAAGGTTGCACTCACTCCTTGAAGCTGCTCACAACTCCAAGTACAAGATGTTTGGAAGGGCGCCAAAGCAGGATTGAACACTGTGGCGACGATCGAAAGCTGATTGCACCACGATGCATGATGTAAACATTGAAAGAGCCCATCATTGACCAAGAGCAATGGTATTTTTGAGGTCGAAAGGCAGCAGAATCTTCTGATTCTACCTGACCATCCGAAGTGGCGGGGTATGATCCTTCGTTGATGAACATCTCCACCACCAGAAAGTCATCCAATGAGCATGGAGTTTTCATCGATGTCACTTCTGGGGTAGGTGAAGGGAGAATCCAAGGACATAACCACCACTATATCCCCCGCCATACTCACTCTGACCATGCCATGCCAAGAAGCATAACTGGTGCATTGAATCCAAAGAGATCTTGGCGAGGGTCCGATCCCCGTCTCCCGAAGACGGGAGCCATGACTTCTTCTCCTGTGGTCGACCATCGACCAAGTTCGCTGGCCGATATATTCTCCCAAGGGTCCAGCGAACATGAAAAAGGATGATCAAGCCTACCTGCAAGAAGCAAACGAAAAATTAGAAGATCTGAAACTTAGTATATTTCAACAAGAGAAACTAAGTGACAGACGCAGCTATTGCAGAAAATTGCAGACGCAGGAATGACCCGCGCAGTGAGCCAAACTTCTGCGGTGGCAGAAACAGACGCGATCAAAGCTGTGATACACACAGAATTCAAACGCAATTTGGTTTTGCATCCGCGTCTAAGCTATGAGGCGCTAAGAGAATCAGACGCGAAAATTGCCGTCCCCCTGTTCGATGGACAGAGGTTGCAAAATTCAGGCCCGAAACCTTTGATCTAAGTCAACAGCCTCAGACGCGAGCTCTGTATGTAAAGCTCATGGTCCAGGTGCAAAAGTCCATTATACTCGCATCCAGAAAATCTTAAGTCAGAATTTTCTAAACGGTGCAACTTCCAAAAGATGGGTACACCAATTGGACATCAGAAGAAGGTCAAGAAGATGAATCTCTTTAAGAGATATCAAAACTGAAACTCAGTTGAGCTGAAAATTTCATGGCAAAACCAGGAAGTCATACCCGCAGAGGCCTCTGTTAAAAGTTGAACTTTCTGCATCAAAGTGCAGACATAAAAGGTATTCAAGGAGACGCTTTTTGTTATTAAATCACTTGACAGTGGTAATCTTCCGGAAAGGCTAAACAGAAGCATGAAAGCTCTGGGTCGTCTTCGTCCATGGAGGCAAATCCCTGATGAAGTCCTTGAAGGGAGAAGACAAGATCTCTTAGAGCATTCGCTCTCAAAGAAAGCAGTTTAAGTAATGAACTGCTAAAAGGTGAAGCTGAGCCCTATTTATAGGCAAACCACGAAGCCTGTGATTAATGGCTCGCTAATCAGAACCGTCAGCTTTAATTCCCGCGTGCATGCCAAAGCCCAATAAAGGGGCGACACGTGGACTGTCACTTCGGGAAGCATCGAAGACGCGAGTCTCCAACCGCCAGTGTCGGTCTGGCATTTAAAGGCATTAATGCTTAAGCCCAATGAAGGGCTGACGCGTAGACTGCCGCGTCGGGAAATATCGGATGATACGAGTCCCCAATCGTCAACATCGACTGGACATTTAAAGATCCAACAAAATCTTTATGACAAGCTGCATGTAACGCCTGGGAAGTTGCACCAAACGCAGGCCCGAGAGCCGCGTCCAGGAACTGGCGTCCCCTTTGCGAATCCGAAAATGGCGTCCCTTTTCATTCCAGCCAAGAGAACCATAGCCGCGTCTCTCAGAGTGATTCAAAGTTGTATCCCTTCACAGCAAAAGGGACCCCTTCTGGGGTCGCGCTTGGAAATCACATAAAAGTGAAAAGCTGCGTCCTGAGACTTGTGTCCTCAACGGAGAAGGCCCATGGCATTCACAAGTATCTTGAAGCTGCATCTACATGGCGAAATGATAATGGTGTTCCTATCATAAACTCAATTTGAGTTTGCACCAGGTCAAGGACCCACTGCCGCGTCCTCATATCTATGCGTCAGTTTTGAGAAGCATAAGACCGCGTCCTCACGACATCCTGAATTCTGCACTTGGGCAGAGTAAAGGGCTGGGGCTAGGGAGCCGCACCCGAAGCTGCATCCTTCGCGCCAACTGGAACCGTGTCTCAATGGAATGGTCAGAGTCGCGTTTCTCAGGACCGCGTCTCCCTATAAATCAGAGTCGCGTTCCTCCCAAGAACTTAGTTCTACCTAAGTTCATTATTCACAGCCAATCAAGGATCACATCCAAAGACTGCTGCTAAGAAATTAGATTCATCTACAGTGGGACAATGAAGATGGAGCAAATTTTAAGAGACTTTTATTATTTGAGCCAAAAATGATAAAAGTGATACAAACACTCTTGATGAATTGAGTGTGCTGTCCCTAAAAAAGGGGGGGAGGCTAACAGTCTTGATTAGCCAAAGAACGGATTTATTCTCGGAGGCGATGTATCTCGTGCTGACGTACTTTCTCAGCCTCCATGAGAGCCTGGACCCGTAACTCCTCCTCGGATAAAAATCTCCTCGCAGCCAGCTGCCCTCGTAGGAATTCCAACCTGGAGGAGTGAGTGGAGAGTTTTTCTTCAACCTGCATCTTGGCAGCCTCCAACCCTTCCAGCCTCTTCCTGGTAGTGGCAAGCTTCTGCTCATTGATTGCAATCAAGGCTTCTGCTTTGGCTATGGTAGCCCGAGCACTGATGATAACCTGCTCTGCGCTCTGCATGACGAGTTCAGATTCCCTTGAATCGCCAATCAGCTTTTGATGGTCCGCCTGGAAATGTTGGAGATGGTGAGTCTCTTCGGCTATTTGTTCCTCCATCTCCTTCCGCTCCTGTTCTTGAGTAGAGCGAGAAGCCTAGTCAAGGTTGCCCGGGCCTCGTGAACTGAGCCGGTGTCCTTCAAAAACCTAAGCTCTTTCAAATCACTCCCCAACTGCTCCACCAGCAGCAGACACGCCCTAGCCTGTGAAGGACCTCCAGTATGACCAATGTTCTCGATCAAATTCTCAAGAAGCATTCGGGCAAATTCGAAAGAACTGCCCTCAGAGAGGATGAGATCAATACACGATCGCATGGAAGCAAAGAACTGCTGCACCATTTGACGTGTCAGTTCTTCCATGATATCTCCGGCCGAGGAGAATTCCGCTGAAGTGCTCCCAGATCCCCTTTCTATCACAGGGCGAGGGATGGGAATCAACTCATCCTGTGCAGGAGTAGGGTCAACAACAGGCGCGACAGAAGCTGAGATGGTCACCGGCACTTCCGGGGCGGTTGCCGTCATAGCAGCCTCCACGGCGGCTGAAGTAGCAGCGAACCTGGCTTCTCCGGAACCCTTAGTCGAGGATTAAATTGTACCACCTGCGGGTTCGACGCTGGCTGCCTCTGCTGAGTCGACGTTGACTACCAAGTCCTCTGCCTGAGCTTCCTCAGCACTCTTTGCAAAGCACCAAAACGTCAGTCATGACAATAAAAGGAAAATATTCAAAGCGTTAATATTTTCTTACCAAGCCGAGGGTCCGAAGATGGCAGATCCCTGGGCAAATCTTGCAAGGTTGAAGTCTCCCCGACCTCAATAATTATCCTCTCGTGAGGCATCTCAGCAGCAGCCTCAACACCCTCCTGCTGGGCCAGCTCCTGTATCATCTCCTCGATATGGGAGGAAGTCGCAGCCTCGCTGTCCACGGCCAACCCTGCAGCATAAAGGGAAAACGTCAGAACCTGTTCCCTAGTTAAAAAGGGAAACCGGGTCAACAAGACGATAAGAGTACCTTCTGCAGGAGCAGTTGCCGCTTGTGATAACACCATCACCGAATCACACCCGTATATCTCTTCCTCCGAGATATGTGAGAATTTGCTCGGATCTGGAAGAGCGGGTTCATCACCAAAATCGACTTCATCGCCTGAATCATATTCGTCTTCTCCGGACGATGAAGACGATAGTTCAACGCGAGAAGCCTCGGCAATTGAGGCCTTGCCACTAAATACCCCAGTAGTAGGGCTGGGATCAGCTACCCTCAAGCTGGGCATCAATACGACAGGAGACCCAGGCTGTTGTGCCTCATCTCTCCTATCATAAGCCGAAGAAGGTCCTGGTTGAGTTGAGACCCCTGGAATTTCAACACCACTCCTTCCCACCAGGTCAGCCTCAAGTTGTCAGCCTCATCAATCGCCACTGGCTCATCAGTAAGCTCCCCTTCTTCTAAAATTACGGGGCCCTTGCTGCGCAATCCATGAGTACGAACAAGGGGGCATCATCTTCCTCCTCTTCTTCCCTCTGCTCTTCAATACCGGAGGGGACGGTCTCTTCAGCCGCCAAGTCTTTCCTGGCCTTCTTCGGGGCAGGCTCAGCCGTGGAAGTAGAAGAAGGCTCAGCTTGGAGAGTAATGCCATGAGGACGTTTTTGCACCGCCTGTCGACGCCTTCTGGCAGACTGCTCCCTGGGTACTGCTACTCTCGGCTCCCCTCTGGCCTCCCTCTGAGCCACCTGATATTCATCAAGGCCTCGCGAGCGCTTGTTGGACGCCACCTTCTCCTCATAGGACGCATTAATGCTTTTAATGCATGAACGCCCCATTGAGTAGCCAGGCATCTTGCTAGCCTGGAAATACCAGGTGCAGAAGCTAAGGCTTGCATAGCAGTTCGGCGTCTTATGAGGTAAACGGAAAAGAGCCTGTGTCCCCCCAGCTACGCTGTAATACCAAGCCCGAGCACCTTCAAACAGATTTCCACTGAAGGCAAGCTGAGCGTTAGGGTTACCGACATAAAGTTGGTCATAGCCGAACTGTCGGGCGAAACGATTCGGCATATAAGGCTCGATCGTGCACGAGTTCCCCTGCCGAAAGAGCAGATACCCAGGCCGGATATTGATGAGCCACCAGAAGACTCCCGACGGCAGCCTCGTGGAGTCGTCCGGACCTACAATGTCGGCGAACTTATCCCCATAAGCAGCATCTGTAATCTCGGGGAAGCAACGGTTGAGATGATAATTTGAAGCGTTCAGAATACACTTCCGGACGTAGAACATATAGTTGTTGCACCAGCTCGAACTCTCCAGCTGCTGCACAAAAGGGACAAACCCTTCGCATCGAGACACTGGCGTCATCAGTGAGGGGCAGTGCATCACGTACCAAGCCATTAAGTACGTGTAGGGAAGCTCGATCCGAGGGTTAGGGGTCTTCACTCTCGGCCTTCCCTCTGAATCGACCTCCGGTTTACCTTGGGAGTCGACGATGGCCTCCACCCTGCACAGGCTCTAAGTCAGGGCCCGCAACCCTCTTTGGATACAGGCCACCATTGTCGAAAGGAGAGCATGGACCTACCATAGGCCAGCAGCACCGCCGGATACACCACGTCGGCAACAATCACCTCATGCGGCAGTGTCGGCACTACACAGCGCTTCAACCACAGCATGAGGAAACCCGCCAGCAGTGCCCGGTTAGAAATGGGAATCTGGGCCTGGTGATGGAAACTTTCAAAAACCGTGTCAGGTTTGAAAGTGTCTTCGTTCGACTCTGTGGTATAAGAACTCACAGAGGCGTTGATCCTCTCGGCGATTTCTTCGTCAGAGCTGGGAGCCAGACTGGTCACTGAGTGGTCTTTCTCAGTGATGCCATTAAATAAGTAGCTCGCCCAAGACAGCTACTTAACTCCCCTAGCCCTCCAGGAAGTTATTTGACCGCAGATGTGGAAATGACACAGCACCTCCCAGTAGGTCTCATATACACGAGGGCACTCCTTCTTCAAGAGATGAAGCTCCTCAGAGGTGGGGACGTATTCCTCATAAGGAGCATCTCCCATTACCAACCCCGAGACTTCATATAATTCATGCAGGGCAAGCCCCATTTCTCCAACGGGGTGAAGAACGTCCCCGTCGAAGGGTCGTAGTGCTCCAGGATTCCAAAGAAATTTTGGGAATTCTGTGGGATGCCATATTGCACAGCCCTGACCGCTTGGTACAGTCCCACCTGGTCCAACAGACCTCCAAGTTCAGCGAGGACAAAGCTCACCATCTTGCCCCACCAGTACTTGTCAGTGGAATGAACCCACCCGAGCAGGCGGAAGTCAGTGGGAAAATCACCCCCTACCTTCATGAATTGATTAATAAAGGTAGTGCTGAGCTAAGGGGTTTCTCCTACTGGGTAATCGGACCTGAATAATCCAGGAAATAAACCAAAGATCTCCCTCCCGTGTCCACCCGAGTGCACCTTCCTGGCGCCCAGTATGCCAAGAGAGACACTGGGAACAGATCGGGCAAGATCCCATTCCATTGCCTGAGGGATAGACATGTGCTGAAGGTAGGATAGGGGATACATTCTCTCCATATTTGGAAGAAAGAATTTCCTATCCCCTATCTGGCGAAGCCACTTGTAGTCGCCATCATGCAAGACGTAACCACCCTCGCCAATATTGTCGCCAAAGAAAAAGATGGGTTTCTTCAATGGAATGCGTGAATCCGTCTTAAATACTGCGTCAGTCATAAGTTCCCGGAGTGTCACCATGTCGACTTTGGAGAGCCTCTCCCTTCGCCCTTCGGCTTGTCAGTAGTCACAGGAGCAGTCCTTTGCAACACGAAGGTTAAGTTGCGGTCAGCACCACCTACGTGACCGAAGTGACACTTCTTGGAGAGAGGATCAGCGGAGTATCGCACTGCAAAAAGGAAACGACATTTGATCAGAAATCTGAAAGGAAATGATCAAGTGTCCACGACTCAAACGCAGAAGTAAACTCAGACGCGGCAATCATCAAAATCTGCGTCCAGACCCGAAGATCGCGAGGCTAGCCTGGAGCCCGCGTTTAAAAAATCCAAGACTTATGAAAAATCTCTAAGTACTTGGACTCAGACGCAAGATTCATGAAGACCAGCGTCTGGTTTCACAAGACGCAAGAGTCATAAGAAATCTGTGTCCGAACTTTTCATACTTAGAAACATTCTAAGTGTTGAATCCGAAACGCAAGGCTTACTGAGGCTCTGTGTTCAACAAGCAGACGCAGTTTCAAGCAGATCAAACCTGCGCTTCGTTTATCAACTCAAGGGCCGCGTCTGAAGATCAAACATGGGCTCGAGCCCGCGCTGGCGGATCAATTTTAAAAGAGGAGTCCAAGAGTTCAGAGAACTCTATAAACCCTTTTAATGGTGGGAATCAAGCCCGATGGCTTTATACCTGAAATAGGGGCTTCCTGCATGGAGGAACCGCCCCTTTGAGTCTCAGCGACGACCGCCCGTGAAGATGAAGCAGTTTGCTTGGCCTTTGGTGCCATTGCGAATCAAAGAGCCGGTGTTAGAAGAGGTAAAGAGAACAAAAGAAGTTTCTTTCTCAAAACCCTAACAGAGGCACACGAAGACGAAGGAGAGTCTAATGATGACTCTTGAAAGACTGTTGCTTTTTATAGGCACAGTGATTCGCAAAGATACGCGGCGCTTGGCTCGACGCCCAATTACCGCCTGACGCGTGGACAGCGTATTAAATGCAGCGTGAAGTTCGCACGCCAAAAAGTAGATGTCCCCTCAATTCTATGGGACACATGGCAGCATACTCACGACACGGATTCGCATCCAACGGTCGCGTCTTCATCCCAAGAGACGCGTCCCTTCGATGGACGCACCCTTTCAACTCAGCCAAATCGCGTCTGCCTCATGCAGTAACAGTCGCGTTGTCATCCCTAAAGCAGTATCACCCCTGCGTCCACAGAACTGGCGTGTAGTCCTTGCTTCTGCAATTCAGTTCAAAAGCACACTGGTACAAGCAGACGACTGCCCACCTCTGGTTTAAAGTACACCAACGACAAACTTAAAGCATCGGGGAGGTTTAGACTGTGTATCTAGACACTCCACGCGATCAGTTTTGGCGGCTTCAAAGAGTTCCACAGTACACTCACGAAGACCATAGTCCAGACAAGATCAAGCTCAGAGCATTGTCAGTCCAACCACGAGAAGGGCGAATTCAGCTAAAGTCCAAAGTATTTCGAAATCCGTCCAACCAATTGCGGAATATCGAAAACTTTGGAGGGGGTTCTGTAGCTGTCTAAAAATCATTAAAGACAAGTCAAAAGTAGAGTCCCAAACTCCAGACGCAGGGCTAGTCTCAGCCAGCTCAACCGTACCAAGGCGCGAGGGTCGAAACCCGCGTCTCAGCCGCACCAAGGCGCGAGGGTCGAAACCCGCGTCTCAGCAGCGTCAAGGCGCGAGGGTCAAAACCCGCGTCTCAGCCGCACCAAGGCGCGTGGGTCGAAACCCGCGTCTCAGCCGCACCAAGGCGCGAGGGTCGAAACCCGCGTCTCAGCAGCGCCAAGGCGCGAGGGTCGAAACCCGCGTCTCAACAGCTCCAAGGCGCGTGGGTCGAAACCCGCGCTTAAGTTATAACCGTCCCGGTTTCGGGGCCAATCACGGCCCACATAACGGGGAAAGTTAGCCCCCATTATGGAGTGTTTTTAGGAGGCACGTACGCTCCTGAAACCTCTATAAATAGCCCCGTTGCTATGAAGAAGGGTCGGATTTTCGGAGAGAAGAACTCTGAGAGAAAAAGAGCTTGACTTTAGAGCTTCCAGAGAGGAGGAAAGAGAGTCCAACCCTTCAAACAACTTGCTGCGTACAAGTTAGTCTCTGCTGCCTACAATCTCTTTGAGATTTCTGGCCGACAGAGCTGCGTTACTCCGTCCGCCATCCGAAGAGAAATCCCCAAAAGTTTTCGACGTTCACCCGGTCAACGGAAAACAAGATTCACTTTCCATCGCCACCTGAAGAACCCAGCACTAAACAAAGGGGGGATCCAAGACTCAGCATCTCCCCTCCCTTGTAGTCAGAGTATAAGTTTGTTGTAACCTTTCAATTTATTCAAGGAAATCTTACACCGAACGTCTCTTCTCCGTACCAAACACTAACAAGTACGAGAACACAAAATTAAAAAACACCTAGAGGGGGGTGAATAGGTGTAAGTGCTAATCTAAGAACTAAATGCGCTAAATGCGGAAGCTAATGCAATTTTTGCAACCACTTAATACAACACACAAGTGTAGCCGAATTCCCCGTGAAGGGCTCTGGACTAACTCCTCTTGATTCCCCTTGAATGGGTTGAGTGCTATGTGAAGCTCTGTGGTTAAGTATAAGTGAGGCACACACACAATCAAGCCAAGCATATAAGGATGAGCAATATGAAGGATGCAAGGCAATACAAGCAAATAGATATGATATGGCAATATGAATTATGCTCAACACAAGCAAATATGATATGAATGAAGTATGATGCTTTGCACAAAATAAAGAGAGAGAGAGAGAGAGAGAGAGTTGAGAGATATTGGATCAAACGCAAACACAAGGATATGTTTCGAGGTTCGAGCCCCTAGCTCTACATTCCCGCCTACACCACCGTGTAGGATTTTCGATCCACTATAGGAGTACCGAACTCCTCTCTCAATGCCACCGAGGCAATACAACCACAATCCACTGTTGACACTTAAAAAAGACAAGATTCTTATTGGTCCGAACAATGTCTAAACTTGTTGACATTTACAAAAGACAAGTGACAGACAAGCTGAAGACCAGTTTTCACCCATCTCCGAGGGACAGGGAAGCAACTTGGACTCCACTGATCCAGCAAGCAGACAGTGAACCCGGATTGTTTCTAAACAGACCTCAGCAGGTCTAAAGATGCTAACATTTAGCAGCGCATGAGCCCAAAGGGATAGCCTCGCTTGAGAGGCTAATATCACCCGACTTCGCCTTGAAGCCATTTCAAAGCCTCGACGGAAGCTAACTTGCAACTTCGCCACAGAGGACTTCTTCTAGCTCCGCCAAAGGGTTTCTTTCGGACTTCGCCAGAAATCGTCTCTAGCTCCGCTACGAGCTTAATGCGGGCAGCTCCGCTATTGTGCTGCTATGGTCAACCTTTGACCAATCAAATCTCCGGATGAGATCGGATCCAATCAGATCAAATCTAATTAAGATCAAATCAGAGATCAAATTTGGCAGTTGATTGCCACAATCTCTTGACTCTTCTAAAACGAGTGAGAAGATCAGGGGAAATCCTCCAACGATATGGAAAGGATCAAAACAGATAAAGAAGATCACCGACCTGCCAATTCTAGCTTCGCAGAAGCTGATCCTAGCCTCGCAGCAAGGCTACTTTCCAGATTTTAAACAGATTCAATTCAATCTGTTTTCATATTTT
The DNA here is from genome assembly GCA_038442645.1 of Agave tequilana. Lineage (NCBI taxonomy): Eukaryota > Viridiplantae > Streptophyta > Magnoliopsida > Asparagales > Asparagaceae > Agave > Agave tequilana. The sequence goes on along the minus strand of JAVJIF010000712.1, from coordinate 6,312 downwards.
CAAGGGACGATTATACCCTTGCTCTCCCTATAAATAGCCCGCCAGGGGTACAAGGAGACACACACACACATGCATACGGGAGGACTCCACAAGCAGAGGCTTCTTCATAACGCACCGTGCGCTCTCGAATTCAGAGACCTTTTAGAGAATTGCTTTCTCTAACCAGAGTGTTGATACCCTAACATCGTCCTTCTTCTCAAGGAATCTCCAGAACCAGGCGAGAAGGAATTCCTTATTGAAGGCGATTTTGAGAAGCAGCAAGAGGGTTCTACAACCTTCTGTTCTCTGATTCCCCGAACCAGGCGAGAAGGGAATCTCATCGCTCGCATCGTCAAAGGGACAAAGTGGTCGCGCGCTGACCAGACTCCTATCGGCACACTTCTCTAGAATCTCTGAGGGGATCTACTTGTAATCTTTTTAAGAATACTTGTAATTTAGCTCCTCAACCCTTTTTTGTAAGTTTTCCCCCTTTGCAAACATAATGAAAACAAAGATGGCGACTCCGCTGGGGAAGAAATTCTCTACTGCCGAGAATCAAGTGTCGCAATGCGACGAACAGACCTTCGGGTCTAACTCTGAATTCAGAAAAGCCGTGCAGCCAGAGCTTCTCTGGCTAAATCTTCAAGGAAAGTCTCTGCGGAGACTGAAAAGGTTCTCTGCGAACCTACTGCGGTTATTTGGCGCAATAAGGAAAGCACGTCCGCAGTCTGATTCCTTTACTTGTGAGAACTTGGCGGTTCAGTTCGATCAAGGAAGATTTGAAGAAGTCCTCTCTGGGGGTGGCCCAATGCTTCGAGCACGGAAGCATAGGAGGTTTCCACGACCAAGGTTTCAAATCAGAAACCGGAAGCAGAATTCCGCCAACACCCCTCAGCCTCGCGTGTGGCTAATCAGGTTCCCTGCGGACCTAAGTCTCCTCTGCCAAGGCGGGTATGGAAGCCTAAACAGGAGTCTTCAACTGAAGCTTCAGGCGTAGCTACGCCTAAACGCGCCTCTCTCTCGCCAAGAAAAAGGCAAGATGCCTGTCTGCTCCAATCATAAAGTTACAACGGCAATCATACCGTTGTCCAATTCAAGAGCAGCGATGCCTCGCGCCGGCCTTGTTCTCACGAGCGAAGCTACTATACCACAGCGTACGCGCAGGGTCCATGACCGCGAAGCCGAAGCCAAAGTACCATCTAAGGCTAATTACCTACGCAGCAGCATGGCGGTAAAGCACCGCAGCGTGCTCCGCTTTTCAGTGCGTCAAGCACTAAGTTCGCGTCTAATGGCGAAGCTAGAACCAAAGGCACTATTCAGTGCTAATCCCGTCTGCAGGGATAAAAGAAGCAGGACATCGCCCTATGTGCGATCCAAAAGAGCCTTTGCGCTTGATTGCAGGGACCCAACCGGGTTCGATTTGAGGAAATTGTTGACGGATAGACAAACCTCTTCCCCTATTGCCAACACAGGGGATGTCAACTGCTGACACTCCACTCGGTCCATTGCCGGCTGGGACCAATCTCCGCCACGCCTCCAAGACGACGGTCAGTTTTTGATCGACTATCGGTACAAGCCCCGCGAAACATCGCAAAAGGAGCATCTCGCGAGATCTACCCTCTGCATCCGTCAACATGACCGGAAGAGGACGAGAGTCCCCAGATCCAGATTACAGCCCAGGCTTAGGCGAAGTCTTGGTGCATGAGGAAGGTGTTTTCCGAAACACCAGATCTAGGGTGGCGATACCCTACAATTATGAACAGCCTTCTTCCTCGACGGCCCTAGCTCGTCGCACACAGCCCAGGAGGTCACTCCAATCATCAGATGAAGAAGACGAAGACAGTGGGTACCCTCTTCGGCGACAGTTAGCTCGGTACGAACAGACAGAGTATCAGTCAACACGGCTGATAGCGCTAACGACGACCTTCGTCGGCGCCTGGAAGCTCAGGAGCAAACTTCCAAGACTCAGCAAGAGGCTCTGGACAATATTCAACAGATGCTCGCACAACTCCTCAGTGACCGGAACAACAATGATGCCGGCGGGAGCAATCACGATGAGGAAGAGCATTTCAGCAATGAGCAGCCAAAGACGGAGAAATCCAAAGAGGGTTCTTCCTTAGACGCTGAGGTCCTTAAGGGCCTCCAAGCTCAAATTGCATCCCTAGCTCAGAGGGATGAATTAAAGAAGGTAGGGGCAGTCCGCCCTTATCCGCTAGAGTGGGATTCGGTGCCATACCCACCGAAGTTCAAACCGCCAACGCTGCATACCTATGATGGAAAGAGCTCGCCAAATCAGCACATCTACTATTTTTGGTCTCAGACTGGTAATGTTATAAGCAATGATGCCATCATGGCTAGGCTTTTCATTGGCACCTTAAAGGGGGTGGCATTGACTGGTTTCGCAGTCTTCCCCTGGGCTCTATCAACTCCTGGATCGACCTAGAAACTCGGTTCCTCTCTCGTTTCTATGAGGATGATACCGAAGTAACCATGGATAAGCTCCTCTCCACTGTGCAGAGGAAGGGCGAATCTGTCTGTGACTACATTGAACGGTTCAGAAACTTATCCTTGATGTGCCCAGCTGGGATGCCATTACCCATGCTCTTGCAGACATGCAGACACAACTTCCAAGACCAAGTAGAAGTTCGCATGGGGGCTGTCAAAGCCCACACTTGGAAAGAATTGGTCGAACAAGCTGAGATAGCCGAGAAGTCGGCTAAAAAGTTCGAACCATCCGCCCCTAGAGGCAAGTGGGGGATGAACAACAAAGGGCGTGGCGACCTACCGCAATCTTCTCAAGCTAAAGGTAAAGAGACTATGTCTGTGGAACTATCCGGGGATGTGCAGTCAAAGGCCAAGAAGAGCGGCTTCAACAATCAGGAGCCTAAGTTCCCTCCAAAGCAGTACTCTCGTTCAAAGACGATCAGGTGGTCACCATATTCCATCTGCTCCACAAAGGGAACAAAATGAAGCTGCCAGATGCGCGGCGTCCCAATGAGATAGGGCGCACAAACGACCCTAAATACTGCCTCTACCACAGGATGGTTCACCATCCTACTGACAAGTGCTATGTCCTCAAGGATAGAATTCAAGCCTTGGTTGATGCCGGGGTTCTGACGTTGAAGACGGAGCAAAAGAAAGTCACTGCCAATATGATAACTCTTGAGTTCGGCAGAGCTCCAAAGGTCACAATCCCTGACGGGACTTATTCAATCCCTGCACCACGGTTGGAAGTCAAGCATCCTCCAGCTACAGCTCAAGATAATAAGGGTCTTGTTCCCTTAACATTGGAGACAGGAGAAGTCATGTGGATACATCCAGACCTCGTCCAAGACGTACAGCGGGATCCAAAGCAGCCCAACTCAAAGGGCAAGTCTTGCAATGTCATCTCCATCCTGCCAGACGACGGCAATCTTACATCGGCTTTCCCTCCAAAGAGCTCAGAGGCTTGCAAGGCAGGCTGGCTTATATTAGGAGATTCATCGCAAATCTCTCAGGCCGCTGTCAGCCGTTCACCCGACTCATGAAAAAGGTGCTTCCTTCATATGGGATCAAGCTTGCCAAGAAGCCTATGAAGACATCAAGAGGTACCTCACAAAACCTCCAGTCTTAGTGGCCCCTACATCAGGGAAGCCATTCTTGCTTTATGTAAAGCTATGGATTACTCCCTCGGTGCCCTCCTCGCTCAAAAGGACGACAATGGCCACGAGCAGGCCATTTATTATCTGAGCAGAACTCTCATAGGAGCGGAATCTCGCTACAACCCTATCGAGAAAGAGTGTTTAGCTCTCGTCTTCGCTGTTCAGAAGACCCGACATTATTTGGTCGGCCAGACCATACATGTCATCTCCAGAGTAAACCCATTGCGTCTTCTTATGACGAAGCCAGGATCATTGAATTCAAGATTGGCTAAGTGGGCACTTTTATTATCTCAGTACGACATGATCTTCACGCCTCAGAAGGCGGTTAAAGGCCAGGCCCTTGCAGAGTTCTTGGCTGCTCATCCAGTTCCGGAACATTCAAAGCTTCACGAAGATATCCCTGATGAAGTCTTCGAGTCCATATAACCTCAGAAGAGGAAGTGTGGCAGATGTTCTTTGATGGAGCATCGCGAATGGGCCCTAAAGGCAAAATTATTGCCGGAGTGGGGGTTGTGTTTATCTCCCCACAGAATCATGTCCTGCCCAGAGCATTTTCTTTGACAGAATCATGCTCCAACAATGTAGCAGAATATAATGCTCTGCTCATTGGTCTTCAGCTCGCTCATGGAATGGGGGTACGCTACCTTGAAGCCTATGGCGATTCAAAACTGATCATCAATCAGGTTAAAGGCGAATATGAAGTCCGCCATGAGGACTTGATGCCTTATTACCATACAGCCATTGAATTGGCTAACCTATTTGAAGGTTTCTACATCGGGCATGTGTCTCGATCTCAGAATACCAAGGCGGACGCTCTCGCTGCATTAGCGACGACGCTAGCCTTGCCAGCCGACACCGAGTATCACCTCACAGTCGCAACTCGACATCTTGTATGCTCCAAGCACATGCTAAGAATTCGAGAAGTCTATAACGTCTCCACGGATCTTGAGCCGAGGGATTGGCGTTTTCCTCTCATTGACTATGCTTTGTACGGTCTACTTCCAGACGATCCTAAAGAAAAGGCGTCCATCAGACGAAGGTCCATCCACTTCTACTACGATCCAACTTTGAAGACACTTTACTGTCGTTCATATGACGGTGTCCTCCTCCGTTGCCTTTCTAATTCAGAGGCACAGGAAGCGCTCCAAGAAGCGCACGATGGCACTTGTGGAGCTCATCAGCCAGGTCCAAAGCTTAAAGACAGGTTGCATAGGCTGGGATATTATTGGCCAACTATGATAGCCGACGCCATCCAATATGCACGAAGGTGTAAAGCATGTCAGATTCATGCGGACTTCATACACCAGCCTCCGGAGCTGCTCCACCCGACTGTTGCTTCATGGCCATTTGAAGCATGGGGAATAGACGTCGTAGGGCCAATCAGCCCTTCTTCGACAAAAGGTCACCGGTTCATCCTTGCAATAACCGACTATTTCTCAAAATGGGCGGAGGCTATACCACTGGTTGAAGTCAAGACCTCCAATGTGGTTCACTTTATCAAGCACCACGTCATCCATCGATTTGGTGTACCTAGGCGGATCATCCACGACAACGGTCCCCAATTCATAAGCCAAGTATTCTATCGGTTTCTGCGAGAAATACCGAATTCAGAATGTGGCTTCAACTGCCTATAATCCTGCTGCCAATGGCTTGGCGGAAGCATTCAACAAAACAATCATCAAGCTGCTCAAGAAATTCGTCTCCTCGAATAAGCGAGATTGGGACGAAAAGCTCGGTGAATGTCTTTGGGCCTACCGAACCACGGTGCGGACACCGACAGGCAATACGCCTTTTTCCCTGGTATATGGGTGCGAAGCAGTCCTCCACTGGAAATCCAAATGCCATCGTTGCGTGTGGCTCTGATTACTAAAGCCACATTAGAGGACAATGATCGCCTACGCCTTCAAGAGCTCGAAGCTTTGGACGAGAAGCGACTACAAGCTCACTACAAGCTCAGCAGCATATCGAGCTGTATCAAGCTCGAATCTCAAAAGCCTTCAATAAGAAGGTCAAACAGAGAGTCTTCCAGAAAGGAGACCTGGTCTTAGCCGTCAGACGACCGATGATTACGATGCACAAGACCAAAGGCAAATTTCAGCCTAAATGGGAAGGACCGTTTGTGATAGAAACAGTCTATTCAAATGGAGCATACCGCCTCACGACTGCAGAGGGCGACCTACTCATGATGCCGATCAATGGCAAGTTCTTAAAGAAATATTATCCTTAATCAAGGATCCTTCTCTTGATCAAGTAACACTACACCTCTGATCAAGATCTCTGTGTCAGGAGCACACACAAAGAGAGCCTTTCTCTTCCTCCAAGTGAGGTCATACAGCCGAAAACCAACAGGAACCTGGCCGTGCACCGGTTATCCTAGAGGGGAATCAGGGTTATGCAGACATTAACCCGATAATCCAATATCCTTTAACGATTAAGGATAGAGGAAAATGTTGGCCTGTAAGCCCAACATAAGTCCTCGACAACTCATCATGCTGAGGGGAAAAGCATGGCTAGCCCAATTCAAACGGTAGTTGGTAAAGGCATATCAAACCCGTTGATAGCTGGGGATTTGCTAAAAATCCTAAGGGACCAGTTCCCATTTGATTCCTCTCCAAAATCACCTACCAATTCTCACCCATAGAATGGTAGGGCCACATATATGCTTCGCTGTTATGTTAACATTAAACCTATG